>JABBWB010000064.1:0-177139 GCA_016628085.1 Suillus occidentalis
AACTCAGTATGCTTCACTCAAATTTCAGTGGTCGGAACTTGGCTTCTCGTAGGGCAACACAAGCCTCGCACTCGGGATTTGATGTTCTGCAAGACAACATAATGTCATCAAAGGCCATTGTCAGGAGATCACCTGCTGCTCCGGGAACTTGGTAACTTTGATTTATTACCTCCTGATTTGGTGGATGTACAACTACCTCAGCTCTGTCATGTCTACAATTATGATGCACATGGGCCCACCCGTCTATATTTTATACCACCCTCGGCCCACCCATCTAATGAAATATTTTATAAAACACTCTCGGCCCACCCGTCTAATACAATATCCCGTACAACGCGCTCGGCCCACCCGTCTAATGAAATATTTTATCAAACACTCCCGGCCCACCCATCTAAGTAATATGTGTCTGGGCCCACCTGTCTAATACAATATTTTATAATACCCTCAGCCCACCCATCTAATTTAATGTGTCTGGGCCCATCCATGAATGTGATACCAAGTACCTACCCATCTATCTGATACACATCTACCTTAATACACCCATCTGCATTATATCCAACTACCTCGGCCCACCCATCTACCGAATATTCATGTACATTGGCCCACTCATTTACTCTACATATTCCCTGCATGGGCCCACCCGCCTCCATCGGGAATAATTTACCTCCCGGCCCATCCATCATAGTCGAGGATAATTTTGCCATGGGCCCATGGTCCACTGGCCCGTATCATACGGGATATTATGCACGTCTGTTCCCTCGTATTATACAGAGATAGGTCACTGTAATATGTGTGTCCTTTGGTGCAATCTCTGGTGATGCCCGAACCTTGAACACACATTTGGTGCTATTGAAATATGGTCGTGTGGGTGAGACCACCTTCACATACTTGTACACATCAACATGGTCTTGCAGCGTCAGTTTTTGGCAGGGCTGAGTTCGCAGATTGTCATGGAGAAACTGTTCAATAGCAGAAATGATGAGGGAAGCATTGTGGTTATCAACTAAATGCTGAAACATCAAGTTTGGAAATGGGCATGTCCTAGGGACAAAATATCCGCGAGATGCTGTGAACATCGTGAAACGATGTATTTGCTGAGGTAGGTCTGCCACTTGTAGCTGGTGGTGGTCAGCTGGCAAAGGTGTCTCGTCATCAGAGCCAGAGTCGATACTGGAGTCCAAGTCCTGTGTGTGAGAATTGTTGTTAGCACAATGTTGTGAGGCCTGCCAATGCAGATAAGCATCTTGAAGGGAGATAGATTCTTGCTGGTGTAGCCATGTAGTCATTTGAATAACATAATCACGGTGGTTGGAAGCATGATACACATGCTTGGCGAAATCTATGTGGAGGCGTTCAGGAAGCTCTGTGTTAAAACCGTTGGCGCTCCCAAACAAACAGATTGAATTGATATAGTGTACCATCGAGTGGATTTTCGGTATATTGAAGTGCTCCCACACCCCATGTTCAACAAAGACATTCTTGTCGGCGTGGAACAACTCCAGTGCAGCTTGCATGCAAGACAGGCTTTCTTCAGTATGGGACTGGTACTGTGCATAGTAAATAAAGTCCAACACTCCATGTACTGCCGCAAGTACTTTGTTGTCAACAGCACCTGCAATAACACAAAGGAAAATGTGCTCCAATTCCCTGTAGTTGGCTCCCATCCATTACTTGCATTTCGAGATACCTTTTTTGAAGTGCCATAATCTGGCGTAGGAACTCATTGCCTTGAAACGTGTGTTGAGTTCATCCTCGCCAATGATTTTCGAGCACCAGCTAATGGATGTGGAGTTGGTGCAGGATGTCAGGTGTCATACAGAGAAAGATATCATTGTGGGGGAGAGCAGCCCAAAAAGGTGAGTAAATTGCCCACAGACCCAGCTCACTCTCAAACTGATCACTGCCCATTTCACCCTCAGAGTGATGCTATAAGTTTGCCATTTTCGTGTCTCGTCTCCGTGGTGCTGACTCTCTCATATCTCCGCAGTTGTCACATCCGACAGTGCATTTTGGACACCTGTTTTCCATACAGCAAGCAATGAGACATTGCTCCGGAAAGTCGGCAATGTACACTGCCACGATTGGATACAGGCACTGTACTTGATGATCTGGGCAGGTGACATCAACATCTTCTGCGCCTGCCCTGACCAATGGCTTGAGGACCAGGGACATGCAATAGTGGAAGAGCCAGTAATGTTCGACAGACTGTGTGTCCTGGGTGAAGCATTCTAGCTTGGAAATTAGTAAGTATGCAATGAGCACTGTTGTGTGTTTTGATGGCTGACATTGGACATTTTTTGAGATGTTTCCAAGGCTTAGGTACACAGGCCAAACTTCCTGGTCTCCCCAGAACAGTGACAATGATGTCTTATCAGACGTGAGAATAACTGGAGCAACCACGGCCCCTTGGGGCAATCTTCCCTGTGGGAAGGGCTTTAGTGCATTTTTTTGTGCCCGATTAGTTGAAACTGGTGCTTACCTGCATCTCCCACCACCAGTCATCTGTCCACATCTCATCATACCACCTACTCTTGCCCTCTGCATCTGAAAACACCCTCTCTGGTACATAGGACACCATGTGACCGAACTCAGGATTTGCCATGAGCTCGCAGATGCACTCTACTGGGTCCCGCATCCACAATTCAAGATCCTTGGTCTCATACTGCTGTCCTTGGGTGAGTTTATTGCCCTCTACACTTATTCTCTTCAACTGCCATTCTGTGTCATGGGGAAGCTTATCTATGGCTTTCATCAGACTGTACTTGCTTGTGAAAGATGTTTTAAGGGAGCTCGTCTGCACATGGGTGAGTACATTGTGTATTCCAGCCAAGACACTGACTTACAATTGGCAGTTTCATGAACTCGTCTATAGCATTCTAGCCCACCCGCAATACCAACCATTTTACAAGGCCCCATTCCTCTGCATCTGCAAATGGCGCCCATGGATCCAGACCCAGAGCCTCTTGGTGGGCTCTGATGTCATGGAACATCGTTTCAGCAAGGCCCAGCATTTGTGCAACTTGCCCTGGGTATGACTGCACGAAGCGCATCCAAATTGTTTCCTCGTCATGTACTTCTTCCACTCGAACACCACAATGCTACTCAGGTGACATGGACCTTAGCCCTTCCTGTATGCCATCTCCCTGGCCATCAAACTCCCAAGGTATCTCTCCATCAACGTCCATCTTGTGGTCATTATTGGGTGTGGCTTGTGTGGCCTCTTGACTGGCTTGCTCATGGTTGCGCAGCCAGTCCATGTGTTGCTTACAGTGTTACAGTAAAGTTACAGTAACACTGTACCCCCCTATCTTTTCCCCTATCTCCTTGGACTCACGGCTGCATTGCCTCGTATTTGTATAGCCTCGGCTTTCTCTATGATTACCTTTGATCTGGTTCATCTATCTCTGACTCACCTTATCTATGACTCGTGCCCTTGATCCAGGCTATCTCTGACTCCCTTTGACTTGTACCCTTGACCCATGGACATGCAGCTGCATTGCCTTGTACCATATCAGGCTCTTGCCTACCTTTCTCAGACTTACCGATACCTGACAACCTCCCCTAAAGCTATTCCACTTCCCCTATATATACTCGTCATGTATCGTAGTTGTTCTGCACTTTAATCTACTTGGTTTTACCTTGAAACCTGATCCTCACTTAAGCTTCACAACTTAAGTGTCTATCTCTGATTCTATCTTCGAGCACTCCTCGTTGATAGCCTGATTATCATCCGTCTTAGAGGTACCAGCCCTCTAGACCAAATCCTTGACTCAGCCTTAGAGGTATCAAGCCCTCTAGTCTGTATCAACGAACCCGCCTTCTTGTCTGAAGGGAAGAACCCACTCGCCACAGACATCATCGTCGATGAGGCTCTCTTTTGAGCCTGTGATGAGAGAACCATCCAAGTTCGTAACATACAGGCTCTATTGCGGCTGATATGGATGCTAACAGCTCTCGCACTTTGGAAATTGCCTTTTAGGCAAAAATTGCAGTGGTGCATGATGTTTGAGCAGGAGGTTGACAAGGTGCTGAAAAAGCCGACTGGTGAGTGACAGTTCAACCAAGTCTCACCTGGCTGACTTCAAAAGTTTTTTTCCTTATGGTCTGTGCCATCTCTCAAGAGTGCAGGTTGCCAATGCACCTGACTTGACATGATCATGTTGTTGATGCAGCACATTTTTCGGCGTGTTGATTGTTGATTTTGGCACATTGATTGCTAATTGTGTAAGTACATGGACACAATGCAACAATATAAAGCATGTGATATTTAAAAAAAGGTGCACTCTGTCCCATATTCTCCTCCTAGCATTCTAACTCTCTGTCCACACCCAGAATGTCTTCTACAGCTCCTACTCACCAAGCACTGAGTACAGTTATCAATCAGCACTTGAGACGTGAAATTGAAAAATGAAGTACTGTACCTTTACAACACTTCATAGAACTCCAGTTGTATTTTTCCTAGCAAGTAGTATATCATCTGAAATCTCATCAAGATCAAAACTCTCCCCACCACTAGATGCCGCATCCTCTGCACATGCCACATTCAGTGCTGGCCTTGGAATGGGGCCACGCAACTTTCCCAACACTGGTTTTGCCTCACTACATTTCTGCCCCTCTGCCTTTGCCCTCAACTTATCTTTGTTCCACTTTTCCAAAGCAGTGTGGTACTGTGCTCTTCAGTCCTTGTTCTCTGTCTTTCGTTCATCTTCAAGATGTTTCCACACTGCCAATCCTTTGGCCCTCTTCTCGCGCTCTTCTTTCCTCATCTTCTTCTCAGTGATGCACTTTTTCTGCTCATGTTCAAATTCAACAACTTTCTCATAGAACTCGTCACTGGAAAGGAAACGTAGCAAGCCGTCACCCATTAACTTTCCTTTCTCCTTCCCTTTTTGCTTTTTTGCTTTCTGATTTGCAAGCTGTCCATGAAGGACCTTGCAATACCTCTCGTTTAGGATATTTGTGGCCTGAAGCTCGAGGATATGGTGCTTTAATGTGATGTTGTTAGCTTCTGTTTTGCGGAGCAATGCAAGCAATAAAATCTTGTTCGAGGTTTTTGGTTTGATGGCAGAAAGGGTTTTTTTTTGACAGGGGAGATAAGGTGCATAGTGTTGTGTTCCAGTTGTGTCTCCAAAGTCAAGGGGACTGATGAGACGAGTCCTGATAATGAGGTCTCTTGTAGTTTTTCAATCAAGGACTTGAGCTCGGATTGCATGGCTGTTGCATTGGTGGTTAGTGTGTTCTGTTGACAGCTTCCTGAGAAGGTCTGCGATAATTCTCATGGGTGTTGATGGTGTGATAGGAAGCTGACCCTCGCATGATGTTTCCTTGCTAGGGGCCATCATCTTGTTGGTGATGACATCTCTGTTGAATGGCAAGATACCAGTCTTCTGAAATGCGGTGTGAATAAGGTCTGGTGTGAGTGCCTGAAGGTGAGCTCATCCATAAATTGACAAGAAGTTACTTTTCGTAACACCTTCTCCTTTTGTTCTCTCCCACTTATCTCATTCTTTGCTCCAGTGTCTCTTCAAAACTGTGAAAACAACCACATCTAAACCCTGATAGATGTGTGTCGCATGTGCAGGATAGCATATCACATGGATGCGATGTGCATGTGCATATCGGAGGAATCCTCTGGTATAGTGTGAATTGTGTCCGTCGACAATGAGGAGACGATCACAGCCATCTGCCTTGTCCTTGGTGTGTTTATCGAAGTCTTGGATCCATGCTATGCCAATCTCACCATCAGTCCAGCCTTTTTTTGAATACCCAAGGCTATTATTGTTATTGTCAGATAAGGCTTATTAATTCGTATTGACAAAAAATTACTCACGCTGCATGCGCAGGATTATCTTGCTTCCATTTGACTTGGTATGCATTGCCCTTGAAGATGACTGCGGGAGGACTTGATGTTCTGTTGGCACATATTGTGACAATAATAGTCACATTTTCCTTGCTTCCAGTTCTCTGCTGATACTGTGGCCCAGGTTTATGGCTCCTGATGACTCGTTCACCCTTGCCTGATTGTGGTGAGATCCCAATCTCGTCAACTGCATGTATGCAATCCTCAGCAATGTCATATTGGTCCAAAACACCCTCCAAGAGATCAAACCATGCCTTGTTTGTGTTCTCATTGACTGCACAACCACGTTTTGAGTCCAGCGGAGCTGACCATGATGTTTTCAAGTGTTTGGAGTACTTTTCAACAAAGCGGTGTGTCCAACACTTTCTGACCCCAGGAAAGTCATTACCAAGGTGAGCATGACAGATTTCATCAATGTGTTCTTGAAGTTGTCGATGACTAAGTGGAAATCCTGGATTACCTATCTCTTCTATGTATGCAAGTACTTGCTCGGTCTCTTCTTTGGAGAGCCATGACTTTGCAGCATTCATCTCTGCTACTGACCTCCCACCAGCTGCGAGACGTGCAAGTGTGGCATGAGACAGCTTGATGTAGTTGCCTGTTGCCTCTAAATTCATTTGTTCAAAGTCTTTGGCAATAGTCCATAGTCCACGACATTTTACACCCAGCTTTTTTACCAACTCAGCACAGTATGCAGAGACTGCTCTGGACATGAGATCATCATGAGCCTCATGAGCATCTTGCCGTTTTTTTATGGCCAATTTTGGTCGGCCAGGCATTGTGATAGAGTGGCAAGAGGTTTTGCAGAATGTTTAGTTACTGTCATGCAGAAGACACACATGAACACATGAACCATGTCTTGGCACTCGGTGGAATTTTACATAAGACTCGTGGCAGGTAGACAGACCTTCACCATGCTTAATTCTCAATGTTGTACAATTTCAATACATGTCATGGACAGCTTGAATACTTGTCAATACACTCATCATAATTTTGTGTGTCCTCACACTGCTGAATATTGAACATAATGGAATTTGAAATTTGAAAGGGCTAAAATTAAGACTTTGGACAGTGCAAACACAGATCTTGAGCAAAATTTCACAGATGAAGTTTGAGAAAAATTTGATGCCATGAAAGAGGCAGGGTCAATAAAGCTTATAGAGCTATTATTGAAGCCATGAAGTGAGTTGTAGACATGCAAAATGCATTTTGTATCATGGAGTGATGGTGTCTCAGGGACCGATTGATAACTGTAATATTCTCAATCATACTGATTGTGCTCCATCTCAGCGTCAACAATGTGGATGCCATCCTTCAGAGAAGGTTAGATATCAAGGTATTTTTTTTCTTGTGTACTAACACTATCATCACTAACTATATTATACCATAGTCGAGGAGGACCAAGAACACCGTGAGGCATGACAATGCCCTAGAGGTCAAGATAAAACTAAGGCCACCTGTAAAAATCATAGTGACAAAGGTATGTTGTTGACTGTCACATCACTTGCCTCCTACTGAATCATGCCCAGGTACACATGATGGCATGCAGTTCTCATCACAGGCTATCACTCTGTCCACCAAAGGTAGTGTACCATCCAATGGGCCACTGGATCTGCGGCCCTGGTTCAGCACAGTTGCTCCACATGAGAAGCACCATGACACCCCACGGCCCAAGCACATCACACAGGTAAGCTTCATTTGACTCTTTGTATTTGATGACTAATCAAACTCAAAGGTTCATACACCAGTGCCATCAAGAACATCAGTTTCTGGGGGCTCTGGGGCTGGTTCGATGACCCTCTTACAAAGGTATGTTGGCTATATTTTTAACTTCCCATAGACTCGGACATTGATGCTTTGTTTCCCAGGAGACTGGTTTTATCAATCATGACCCCCTGCCTGCACTAAGGAGGTTGATGAAGGCACGTGCTAATGAGCTCATCCAACTCTGATGTGCGCAGTCCAATGAAGACTTGAATGATGGCGGGCAGTATGATGACATTGAGACCCGAAATAGCAATGATGATGAAGATGATGAAGATGATGACGCAGGCCCTAACAATAGTGACGTGTTCACTGGCGGAGATACATACTATGATGACTATGACAGTGAGTAGTACTCTATCTATTTGAATGGGAGCTGAATGATCCCGCAGCTCAGTGTGTCTTGAAGTGTATGCGACCACCACCCTCAGATGATGAAGGTGCACGTAGCCATAAATGGATATGGGAGTCCTCACAATCACCACAATCGCCTTTGTTGCAGCAAGGTGAACAGAGACTTCCACTTAAGATTCATCAGAGTAAGGGACATGTAGCGGCCTGGGATTACAAAGTAGTGGTCCAGCAACTTATAAAGTATGCAATCAGTCATTTTGTGTGCGGTTTGCATCCAAGTATACCTATCTAGATCAAATGACACAGGTATTGTGGGCCAAGGAGGCCTGGAAGGAGGCATGTGGGTGTTATGAAATGAAGATGGGTTATAATAGGGAGATTATACAAATGGTACGTGTTCAAGTTCTATTATTTCATCTAGCTAATTTCTTGATCAAGATCACACGGCACACATCGCATCTCACGAGTGAGGCAAAAGGCAAGGTTTGCCCAATTGTCGAGAGTATTTACAGTTTCGAGTCCACCAATTGGGAGTCCATCAAGTCTAGGAATCGCAAACTTGCCTATCAGCTCAAAAATAAATTTAGCATGTGTTACTGGGTGCGTTCTCATATCTCGAGTCATATTTTGTACTGACATTTGGTTGAAAGGACCTCAGGGACAAAAAGAACAATGTGCCTCACAGCAGCCTATTTCATACAAGGCTAAATCAGCAAGTGGCAAACATACTTTGGTACCACAACAAGAAGAATGAAGGAGTCATGTGTGAGAAGGCTTTTTCACCATTTCCATTACCTGCATTGGCCTTGGTGCATACTGCAGTGAGTCATGCTATTTTTCATTGGCTTCAGGTGGTAATATTGTTGGCTGCAGGCTGAATGCTGTATTGATGAATGGTATGAGGGCAAATGCAAGGATATCAGCTTTTTGAGCGGTGAATATAGGGAGGCTTATGATTGACATCTTGCAAACCTCAAAAAATTCGACACTCGAATGAAGGATCATGGTATACTCAACAGTATCTTGATGGAACTCAACAACAATGGCAGATAAGTGCATCTCAAGTTTTTGAACTCGGATGTTTGACAATGATACCACAGGTTGCATGCAAAGGTGGATCCAATCAATGTTGGAGACAAAGACTATTTGTCTGACGATGAGATCCATAATGTGATCTGTGAATATCAACAGGTTGGCAGCACTGAGGACAGTGATGAGGTAGAGTCTGGCTTGGAGTCTGAGGATGTTGACGAGGCCAAGTAGAATTGACCACTGTACTAAACCGTGAATACATGCCATTGATCTCCCTGCTATGTGCAAGTGTGCAAGTGCTAGTAGTATGATGTACCATGAGATGTACTTACCACAATGACATACTATAGATCACTACATAGCCACGCTACATTGCCAAGGTACAAGCTACCTAACACTATATTGTGCAACTGAAAATATATCCTAGGCTACATGGTACAATATTGGGGGGGGGGGGGGGAGATGCAACCAGGCTATAGGAGCTACATAGCCTATGTAGCACAATATTGCAGTTCCCATTTTTCCTGATGTGAGTACTAACTAATTCAACTCTAAAACATCTAATTAACTGACATATGTTTAACTACATCTTCCTAGGCCACTATGATCCTCCACAGGCTTTTTGCTGTGACTGATCTCCTAGGAGACCAGTATTCTGTGGTGTGCAGATGTCTTCTCCCTGCCCTGTGTACAAAACAAGATCATGACGATGAAACTGTGAGTTATCTCCCTGAAAATGTCAGACTCCTGCACTCTCACTGCTGATGGCACCCTCAAGGATGTGTCCAAGATCACATTCTACAACAATCCTGACAACAATGTGCCCTCAACAGAACCCAAGAAAATGCCTTCTCAGTTCTACTCAAGACTGGACATACACTAGAAACCGTCACTGCAGGCTCTCGGTGCTCTGGCCACCCTTCAAAGCTCTCAGCTCACATCCATGACACTGACAATGTTGCTTCATCCTCAGGCACAAGGAAGCATGCACATGCATCATCTAGTGCTACAGAGCACCCAGTGTCTAAAAAAGTCCCTATGCGATTCATATCATCTTTGGACTCTGATAATGAAGATACAGCTGATGAAGATCTCCCTTCGGCTGCTCCTGATCCAGGAAAATCATCCTCTGATAAGCTGATCTCCCAGCTTGATGATGATGATGACAAGGCTGAGAGTCAAACTGCGAGTCAAACTGTACATTGTATCTTCATCATTGTCTTCCTTCACTAACACTTGCATTTAGGTCTCAAAAAGCAATCATACAGCAGACATCCAGACTATATTCACTTGTATCCCTGAGGGATGGGTCTGTACACTGTGCCAGTAAGTTTTCATTTGTTTTTAATTTAAATTCAATTTTGATTTGGGATAAGGGACGCTGGTGAACCAGCACACAAGCATACATTTCGTGGAGGCACCTCAACGCTATGAATGCACATCGTTCGCCACAGATGCACCCATTTTCAAGTGTACAAGGCGTGTTGCGATGCTGTGGGCATCACCATGCATTCTCACACAATCCCACCTGGTGAAGACCTCACTACAACACAACAAACTCTCGATCACAATCTTGTCTCAAAACCTGCTGTATTCACAAAGGAAGGGTTATTGGAGTACATAATGGAGTTTATCATGACAGAAGATAAGGTGTGTTTTTTACTTTTGTTATTTGCATTGCTGTTTAATGACATTATGGCAGGCAATCCAGTTGGTTGATAAGCCAGCTTTCTGATGTTTGCTGTTGTACACCCGTTCAACTCTATCTGAGAAAGATATCCCACATCACACCAAACTCACTGATACCATCAAGTCTTGCACGATTACTATTGTCAAAAAGATCAAGGAGTGCCTTGCTGTAAGTTTATTCTATTCACATTATTAACTATTGTTGATGCAGTTTTGGTAGCATGTCGACAGTGCAGTGTCCATGATGTTTGACTCATGGACATCTATCATCGGGGATCCTTTCTTTTCTGTCACAGGCCATTACATCTGGAACTCCCCTGATAAGCCACAAGAGTGGGTGCTGATGCATGAGCAGCTTGATTTCAGTCATATTGAAGGCAACCATAGTGGCCAAAATATTGCCTGCATACTCATTGAGACCATAGATAGGTACAACATTCACAAGAAGGTAAGTTTTTTTTAATTCACTTATGTCATTTGATTGACCTTACTTTGCAGGTTGGCTGGATGACTTCAGATAATGCCTCAAACAATGACACTGCCATGAAAGAAGTCGGAAACATTTTGAACGAGGGTGGCAATGATTGGCTACCAGGTGCCCACCACATTCAGTGTCAAGAGCACATCCTCAACCTTGCTGTGCGACACTTCATTGATGCAGTTGCGCCTACCTCTCAAGCCACCTTACTCAAGAAGATCTGTCATGCTATAGACAATGGTGATGATGCTGACATTGACAGTTTAACTCAATAGCTGGCCACATTAGAATGTGATCCTGAAGCCATTATTGAGGACGGTTTTGATGTGGCAGATGCTGTTGGCAAAGCACTCGCTCTTATTGAACAGGTGAGCTCCTTTTCTTGTTTTTGAGTTGTTTTCTGATATGAATATAATAGATTTGCAAATTGCCACAAGCCAGAGCCTTCTTCCAAAAGTGTTGCGAGGAAGAGGGCATCCCTGTTCACAAGATCTTAGCTTGGGTGCAAACACACTGGGCATCTTTATATAAGTGCCTTTATTTATTTCAATATCTCTAATGCCTTGTTTTTTTCAGACTGTCAACAGTTTTACTCTCCTTGCTGATGAGAGTCACAAAGTCCTGACACTGCAACAAATCTTACAGTGACTTCAACTTAATTGAGCTGACTGGAAAAAATCCGACTGGTTCATAATGTCCTCAAGGTATTTTTGATTTGTTTATTCATTCATTTATTTACTTACAGCTATAATAACTACAGGAGCCTGCAACTGTGCAACAGTCGTTCTCCTTGGCAACGCATCCCACAGCCTGGCTCACAATACCTACACTCGAATGTCTTGCTGATACATGGCAGACAATGGCAAATGATCCCACATACACATCGATTGCTGACGCAATCCAGAGTGGCCTCAAGAATGTGGAGAAATACTATGAGAAGACCAGTGACTTAGATGTGTATTTCATCTGTCTGGGTGAGTAGCATTTTTTTTCTTGAGTGCCATTTCTAATGTACCTACAGTTCTAAACCCTAACTTCAAGTTGACATATGTCAAGACCTGCTGGACTGATGAAAGGTTGTGAGAGGGAGAGCTCGTTTTGAAGCTGTGGTAAGTCTTAGTGGCTGATAATTATGTACATTGTAGTTTGATGAGTATCACAAGGCTCCCCCGCTGCCATCTACCACAGAACAAGTCAGTGTGCTATCAAAAGCACCAGTACCACAAACTGTTTGGTATGGCCAGTCCTGGATGGGTGATGCTGTCATGGCACGGCAAGCCACAGAACTTCGCATGTGCGATCCCCATCATGAACTCACCTCATATCTTACTTTGCCATTAGAAGAGACGAATGATGTTGTCGTGTGGTGGGGGGTAAGTTGTTTCTTTATTTACACATTCTCAACTGACATTATTCATTAGCTACACTCACTACAGTATCTGACACTCACTTGTATTGCCCACAATTATCTACTGATTCAAGGTAGTGCGATTCCCTCTGAACATGCTTTCTCTAGCGGGGGAATCACATCAACCTTGCGCTGCAATGCACTCGCATCATCCACCTTCTCTGCTCTACAGCTAGTGAAGGCTGCTTACCATAAGGGACATCTTTTGGCAGCTACAGAGGCAGAGGGGTACGCACAAATTTTAGTAGACTAGTTACTCAATGTGTAGCTAGTATTTCGTCAATTATTTTTTGCTGTCCCTATAGAAAATTTTATGGTTCAGTTTGAGTTTGGACCACAAAAAAAACTGAACTGGACCATTGAGAATGGTTCTCAATGGTCCGGTTCTGGGTTCGACAATTTCACTGAACCGAACCATTGGTCCGGTTCTCAGTTCTTGTTGAAGACCCTCTGAACCAGACTGAACCAGACCACGGCAGCACTACTTGCAGTTGAGCTGACAGCCTTGGACCATGATCTGCATCTCCAAGGATATCTTTGAGAAATACAAGCATCCGATTGTAAATAGGGCTGTAGTCCTTGCTTGAAAAATTCAGGTATGATTTTCCATGTCCGTTTTTCACAAGACCGTCAGGGACGCAATTGAACTAGTATAGAAAAATTAATACAACATTTGTGAAGGAGATAACTTACCACTGTGGCAACCAAAGCCAAGCACAGGAGCAGCAATTCCATACAGAAGATCTCTGGCATCCTCTGTATGATTTGATATGGTCCTGTGTAAAAGAATGCGATGGCAACCTCATAAAGGGTGGGATGGGCAAAATTTTGTGTTTTCCTCTGGCAATCTTCTATCAGTATAGATGCAATCAGTGCAAGATCACTTACCATTTCATCCACCCCAAACTGTAAGAATAGTGATTCTTTGATTAAACCAGCAGCCACATTTTCAATCCAAGCAGCACATTCTTGAGCGGGGACCAAAAGTGGGGGAATAAGCAAATATGATAGTAGTGCAATGCTTATGGCAGTTTTCTTCAAGTCTGATTGCCAAGTTGAAAGATCATTGTACAGCTTCAGTACAGACTGTCAGCAATATATCAGTGCAGAATGAGTTAAATATGCACCAACTGAGACATATTAAATTTTTGCTCAGGCCAAACCTCTGCAATGACAGATTAGTTTGAGAATGAACAAGAACAAATGAGCACTCACCAGCTTCAAATTGTTTACCATTCCTATCCCACATGACCAACATTGTGATAAGAACTTTGGTGATTGATCCTGGTAGGCTCTTCATCAAAGCTGGAAATAGATTCTCCAGGGCATGTTGTACACAACATTTCACTTTGGCATCCTCCAGAAAACACTTCCAGCACAGGCTATAACAAGATAGTTGATCAGGTGTTGGCCCACTACCTGATGCCTTGGACCTTTTGGCTCTTGATGGCTGAACACTAGACTTGGTTTCTTGATTTAGCAGCTTGAGGAAGTCAGGGTTAGGAAGACGGGGCTTTCTGTTTTTCTCATGGTGGTGCTGCAATACATCCTTGGGCTTCGAGGTAATGGTCTACTTAATTGTGAGTACCAATTAGAACAATTTCTAATCTCACCTCAATGTGTCAGGACTGTTGCTGCTGTAGGCCTGGTGAGATGTCCTGAGGGCCCTTGAAAGAAAAGAAATGTAAGCATGTCACAATTAAGTGATGTGATCATACCTGAGAGCTTTCATTCTGCTGGATGAACAAAATGAAGTGAGTCGGTCTTGGCTAGACTAGAAAACTTATGGAGGTTTTATCAAGGCTCATCTGGGCAACGACATCATCTTCATCACGTGAATACTGAAATTCAAATTCAGGTGTGAGTGAACGAGCAACTGGAGGTTGTGAAGGTAGTGCATCCTTTGAAAATCCTATGATATCAATTTAGTAAAGGGAAATCATGCCACGAAAATGTTTACCTGGATGTTTTTGACATTGTCATCGTTCTCCCCCTCTTCATCATCCTCTCCATCAGCCTCTCCATCGGGATCTTTGTTGTTGCTGTTGTCACTGTCATTGCTGTCATTGCTGTCATTGCTGCTGCTGCCTTTGGAGTCACTGTCCTCCTCAGATGCTAGTAGCCTCAGATGACATTGAGCCCTAACAGTGTCATCCTCCTGGTGCAGAGCTGGGTCTAAGCTGTGCTCCAAAAAGATAGACCTCTGGGTATGCTGTGCTCACTACTCAGTGATAGCATCCTGGGCTTGTTTCTTAGCGATAGTGTCCCAAGCTCGTTTCTCAGTGATAGCATCCTGAACTTGTTTCTCAGTGATAGTATCCCAAGCTTGCTGCTCATCAATAGCATCCCTAGCTCATTGCTCAGCAATAGCATCCCTAGCTCACTGCTCAGCAACCTTCGTGCCAATGGTGATATATGGGTTTTCCAACCCCTGAAGATTGGGCTCAGTAGTACTGGGATGAACAAAGTCTGTGGTGCTTGAAGCAACAAATCCAAACCTTCTGCCAGGTTGTAGTAATGTCAAGCTGGGCTCTGCAATATCCATTACTGAGGCATCTGGAGCATCACTGACAAGCAAGCTATATGGTGGAGGAACCACCTATGGGACAATCAATATGAGTAACAACATTAATTAAACACTTAACTTAGAATCTTTCTTTTGACCTTTATGACGTGGCTCTGGGGCTTGAGGATTGACTGGAATATTGGGACCAAGGGACATCCTACCCTTGTGTTCATGAGCTCAAGGCTTAGATTGTAGTGCTAATTCAATTTTCTCCAGCTGGGCATTCCTACCTCCAGTTCCTGCATTAGGGCAGCCAGAATGTCGGGGAGCATCATTTGCTGCTTCTGCTCTAGCCAGGCCAAGAGATATGAGAGGTACCATGCTGGGTACTTTGACAATGTCTGCAGCTCATGACTTCTTTGGCAAGCCTGTCTTTAAAGCATCAGATCCTTTGTGCTTGGATCATTTCCTCTTGGGACTGGCAACAGCATGGGGAGGCATCACTACAATAAAGAACAGGAAGAGGCAATACTGACGAATTATACCAGACTCATGAGGATTTTATATCATATCTCAGTAATCGATATTCGGACGACTAGTGAGAGAAAAACTTTATTGTTAGTAATGATAGTAATAGAGCAACACACCCGAGTTAATGTGTCACAAGAGTTGTGTATCATGACTCATACTTGATATTCAGATGGGACTAGCAAGAGAAGATGTGTGTTAAGGTCATACTCTTAGGTTAACGGATCCAAAGGGCTTTGGCCTCAGCTCAAACCATATGCCCCTTTCCCAAGGATTGTCCTTGTATTTCAGAAACACTAATGTATTGGATCCAAAGATCAGAATGTATAACATATAGGTATCTGAAGGTTATCCAGATAACAGAAAGATGAGTAAGACTAATTCGGACATGTCTAGACTAGAAAACAACAGGGTAAGACTATCCAAAGATAGAGCTGAAGATATAGACTATCAGATACAATCCGTAAGTCTCAGATAGTGACAAGAGCTAACAAGTACTCAAGTCCGGATGACAGAGAGAGGACAAACTAAGATGATATTCAAACTAAGGTGTTACAATGTAAGTACAGGAGTTTATATACTAAATACCTAAGGCTTGAGGCTATGTACAAAGTATAAGCAAAGGCTATTGCTAATCAATGGAAGCTGGAAGGAAATCACAAGTGGACAGATGGAATAACATAGCCAGGAATTAATCACAAATAAAATGGATAAAGGAAACATAGTCAGAAATTAAGGAATACTGAGAAGCCTGTAATAAGGATTTACTGATAGCAAGAAAGGCTGTGATAATGTTATATGAATGTTACAGTAGCACTGTAACCCCCTATCTTTTCCCCTATCTCCTTAAACTTATGGCCGCATCGCCTTGTATTTGTATAGCCTCAGCTCTCCTCATGATTACCTTTGACTCGGTTTGTCTATCTCTGACTCACCTTATCTATGATTTGTTTTACCCTTAACCCTGGGTCATCTTATCTCTGACTCCCTTTGACTCATACCCTTGACCCATGGACATGCGGCTGCGTTGCCTTGTATCATATCAGGCTCTTGCCTACCTTTCTCAGACTTACTGATACTTGATGACCTTGCCCTAAAGCTATTCCCCATCCCCTATATATACTTGTCATGTATCGTAGTTGTTCCTTACTTTAATTCTACTTAGTTTTCACCTGAACCTGATTGACTCACTAAGGCTTCTCAACCTTAGTGTCTCTCTCTTATTCTAACTTCAAGCACTTCTCGTCGTTAGTCTATTAGAACCCCTTTGTATTCTAGAGGTGCCATATTCTAGAGATGCCAGCCCTCTAGTCTGTATCTATGAACTTGCCTTCTTGTCTGAAGGAGAACCTGCTTGCCATAGATATCGTCCATGGACGAGGCTTTCTTTTGAGCCTGTGACAAGAGAACCATCCAAGTTCATAACAATGAACAGGAAATGAATTAAGAAGCTTATCGTATATTGGATCAGAAGCAGATCTGTACATCGGACCAGATCAGATCTATGTTCTGAAGGTCCAGATGAGAAGTGTTAATATATGGAATATGACAATGTGCTTCATATTGATGTCAGTTAAGAAAATGTTTCACACCAGAGTCACATTCAAATTTTGATTACATAAGCAAAAACATTAGTCATATTCCTGGGTCAGTGTGCATCATTGGCAAGATGAATAGCAGTACATAAAAGGAACTGTCTGATTGTGAAGAGAAAGAGAAAAATTAGTAGAGTGCTCATAGGTGAACTATCATAACAACATAACACAGTACACAAGATCCTATGTATGCATATGCCAGTGCAAACAAGTTAATGACAAAGAAAATAATGTATGATGAGTGGATGGATAAATCAAATCACCTTTCCCTCCTGGTCATGCGTCACTGCCCGATGCTGAGTCAGACTCAGTGTCTCCAGTATGATGGGACTTCTGCCGCTTAGGCTTCACAACAGAGAAAGACTCTGAAGCAAGCTGTTTCCCCTTGAAACGATCCATGAGAATGGCAGCATCATTCTTGAGCATATTCACAGTAGTTGAGCTCCTCGTCATCAGGAAGCTTGTTAAGATGCAAGTTGAGTATACCAAGAATGGTACTAAAGGTGATGGGGTGAATCATGTTGTCCACCAGAGCTTTACACCACTCTGTTGTGAGGGGGATGAGGTCTGTGAAGTACGGGTGAAATTCATCAGTGAGATGCTTTTCTTCTGCTGGATTCACGAAAAAGGTGATCTTGAAGGCGGTGCATGTTTCCAAGTCAAGGCTTGTCTATCGATCCAGCAAGGAATTGGGTAAGGGCCCCTGGCACACCATGCCATTAGGACCACTGAACTTAATGCAAACCCAAGTGAATATAAAAAAAAGAGACTCCAAGTCATCTGCAAAACTGTAAATGACAAATGATATTGGCAGAGCTAAAGAATCCGACAATGATTTCGGGGTTGTTAGTTTTTTCATTGATTTATGTGCCTGAGTTTTCTTCTTTATCAATTCTGAGTTCGCCTGTTGCTGTAGAATTGCAACCTGGTTGAGTAGCCTGCATGACATGAAAGGGACTGTGCCCTGGCAAATGAATTAATAAACTGAATATTTAATGAATAAGATGTACTTGCTGTACCACTGATGGATTATTTATTATCCACAGCAATATGAACTATGAACTCCCAGTCAATAAGAAACCCTTCACTACTGCCAAGCTTGTCTAAGATCATCGCATTGTTAAGACCACAGTCCTGATGCAAAATCTGATGTTCCTCCACTGCAGTTTGTAGGACTAAAATCAGAGAGCATCAGTTTAAGACACCTGTACCATGAACTAGATGCTTACTCTTAACAATATCTCTTAGTGCTCACATGAACTCCTTAAGCGTTCAGAACATGTGAAGGGGGTGACCACATGGCTTCAAGACAAGATGCACATGAGTATAACTGGTGCCTCTGGTACTCTGGCATTCCTTGTGCCGATATTTGTGGGTAATGTCGGGCTCACCATCTGACTGCTCAATAACCCAATAATCCACCAGCCTTGGAACGCCAGGGATGTTGTCCATTAATTCCAGCATCTTGATCTCATCCAGGACTACATTATTGTCCTTGCCCAGAACCCAATGATCTTTGATGATGTAGTCTTCATCATCCAAGGTGACTAGATAGCAAATGGTTCTGTGACCAATGAGGCCTCAGGTTGCAAAAAGAATTCTCTTTATGGTGTAAATTTTCTCCCCTACATGAATCTTGCCACAAGGTTCAGGTGATTGAGTAGAATAAGGGAATTGGGAAGGGAGAGAGGTGACAGAATAAATGCTCTCAGTTATCTCAGCCTGGGGTATTTGTGATATGAGGCTAAGAAGGGGAGTGCTGTGGGTTGCAGTGAGTTAAGGGGGGGAGGAATTCTCTTCATCCATCGAGTCATGCAAGGCGCTTGGACTCTCTTCAGTTGAGTCATGAGTAGAATTACTAGAGGACTCATCAGAGTCATCAGAGACAGCTGATTCAAGAGCTTTGCCAGATGATTCATCAGGATTTGAAAGAGAATCAGAGCTCGATGTGGTAACAGCATAGTCTGTCATACTACTCTATCGGGCAGGAGTATTTCTGATGGGACAATAGCTGTGGATATCTTTGGATCAGGGTGGTGAGACAATCCTCAAGAAGGAAACTGTTGTGTCATAACCAATGCACTCTAAACTCCCAAACATGATAGCAGCAATGATGTGTAGAAATGCATTGGATTGAGTGTAAATATCAAAGCGAGGGGATACAGCACCACCTGAGTGGTCATACATCAAGACCCTAAGATGCCAATATTTATTTGTAAATGATAATATGAGAGCGAAGCACCTCCAGGGCTGTTCACTCATCATAATATAGGCATGGGTATCTGCGGCCTTCCTGAGTCACATTGCAGGCTGGTATCGACTGTGTGCGAGTTTCGTTGATACCCTGATGTTTCCCCACTTGGCAGATATATTGTCAGATAGGACAATATCTGGCTTGGGCTTGATGGCACTGCCAGGCAATGCTTCTGTGCATTGGCTGCACTCCATGTGCCAGTTGCAAAGTGCATTGCTACAAGTTCGGACCACAACCGTGACAAGCAACTAGCAAAAGCATTGAGAAACACTGCCAAATTTTCTTCGTGAGTTGTTTCCTGTGTGGCATTGTCCTCCAAGTCTGACCCCAAGTCAACCCTAGCTGGATTACTACCATTTTCTGGGGGGTCAACTGGAAGAGCCAAGTTCCAAGTCTTTGCTTCAGTGTCATACAGTGGCACTAGAGCATCTGGTGATGTACTGCTAAAGTTTTCATCAATGTGCTGGTTGTGATGAAGGATTTTTCCAAAAGGTATTTTAAGGTTGGACACATCAGGAAGAGAAATTGTGAAAGACTGGAAGATTTGAGAGAGTAAGTGTCCTAGTATTGGTTGTGAGGCCTTTGGTGTATCCTCATGAGTGACCAGCCAATTAAGCTCATTGGACGTGATCTTGTTCATAGTAGGGATGTTAGTGACATCGGGGATAGACACAAGTGATGACAATTTGATTCCATTGTCAACAGTCCTGAAAAAAAAAAGCCATTTTGACAATAGTGAGACAAACGACCAGCTTATCACACCACATAGCACCTCACAGCGCCATCAAAGATTGGACCAATGATCTAAGAATAAGATAGACTAGAATAACCATAGGCTAGATACACAGCTGACATGAACATTGCATAAAAAAGGATGACACTGTGACTATGTCAAAGTTACATAAAAAGAGGAAAATAATAGTTCTTGTCCCAATACTTGTTGAGCCAAAACTGCAAAGCATGTTCCATGCTATTATATGGGGTGAGGCGGTTGTCTACACTTGCACTGAAGCAAGGGACGAGGTTGACAAGTGCTCTGAGCTGTGTCACAGGCATGATGTCACCCACCTGAGTACCATTTGAACACTTCGCTCATTTGAGCAAGTGGAGCTGCATACTTGGCTCACGATCATTGGTACCGGAGCTTTGGGGAACAATGTCAAAACAATGTACATATACCAGAAAGCGGTCCTTCTATGACCAATTTATCCCGGTCTTTCCAACAGGACGCATGAGAAGCCTGATCTGACTGATAGTATGACCTATGACTTGACAATAAGTAAATATTCAGTACAATGTAAGAATAACATACTGTGAAGACCATCTGTGGGCCATACACATCTCACCTCATTATTGATGATGACTGTATCATACTGTCCAGAGGTCCAGGGATCAGAAGGGGGTGCACAGTTGAGGGTCTGTGCAGGCCATATGATGCTGATATCATGAAAATCAGTGTCCTGAAGCCAAAGCTAAAACCAGACTTATAGTTTGTCAAAGGGAAGTGGAGTAGTGGGTCTAGCTCTTCTAGCCCCCCCAATAGTATGGATGTGATCCCTCCCATGAGTATCCTCACAACGAAGAAAGTTAGCAATGGCTGGTCATAAGTTGGGAAGGCCAAATTTAATGGCAGCATCGTCAAAAGATATATTTCTGATGGATGGGTCATAGGCAAGGTGGAACACTGTGCATTCAATAATAAATAAGTGCAATGGCACAGGGACTGTTCCCACTTCCCTGTGCTGAAGGACCTTGGCGATTTTGAAGTAATTAGTGGTCGGATGTGGATGCCTAGGGTATTTGCTCATTGTCAGAAGGTCTGGGATATCATGATTGACATCTGTATCAAAATCAACATCACCATCATTGTGATCATCGTCTGCATCGAGATCAATGTTGTCATTGACATCGCCAACATCATCTGAACCCTGCCACTTCAAGTCTGTCATATTGTTGAGCAGACTCATAGTGAGGTCAAAGCAGCAGCATTTATTGGTATGGTCAAGATGGCGACATATCTGGGGATTGTAGTTGTTGTTGTTGCTGGAGTGAGCAGGATCCTTGATTTCCATTATGTGCATATGTTTGGTGGTGTCGGCGGTCCATTGCAGAGGAACTCCAGTGTTCCTTATGCTTGGAACTATGGACTGCATGAGCTCCAGCTTTGGTATGTACCAGTTCTCAATGACTCCACCACGCTGACCATGACAAAATCTACCATCTGTAATTGCATCTTTATTGACATGAAATTCTTCAAGGGCTGTGGAAATATGAGTGAGTTGGATGTCATCGATTATGGGTGACTGTACAAGGTACTGAAAGTCCATGAGAGCTCGTATGGCAGTCATCATGGTGCTAGGTACTGCATCCGTGCTGACCACAACAATTGAGTGCTGGATATCATGTTGAGCACGTCCTGTAACCTGTTTAAGTTTTGAAATCCCGCCATGAAAATGATGGAACCCAGTGATGACCTGCAACACAGAGAACTGAAAATTGATCTCTGTGTCACTGACTGCACAAATGAGCCACTTTGCATCATGGTTGTAGAACTTGCGATGGATGAGGTGAAGAAACTCAGGAATAAGAAAGTGTGATGGATCACTGAGGGGCCAATCTAGCCAGAATGGTGTGTTGATGCCATTCAGACGAAACTTCTGTGCCTCACAAAAAAAGCCTCAATGTCATCAGGATCAACTTTATTCTATGCAGTAGCCAGCTGGGAGAGTGTAGTTGCTTGTGTGCAATGTTCATGATGGAAAGAATCTTCAAACTGTTTATACATGGCCATAGTAACTGGAGAGGTTTTCCCACCAACAGCAGCCAGCATCATGGCCTCTGGGGTGTCGACAATATAGCTTGTGAGTGGTGTGAAACAGTAGCAACTGTGTCTGACAGGATCTGACAGTATGATCCCTTTGTGGGCAGCTACCTTGAGTGGACATAGAACTATATCCAAGCATTCATGAATGAGGTGATCCTCAAGTACACCTCGCATGTGTTTCTTCTTGTAGATGAATTTTGGGACAGAGAGTAGAGCAATAAGGACAAAGGCATTCAAAGATGATTTGAGTTGGGTAGACATGCATATGTTAGCAAGGCTAATGAGAAGGGGATGTGTAACTCTGTCACCCATCATGGTTGATACATTTGTCTTGTCAAATGATAAGATGGTCCCAAGGAGTGCTGCACCTTTTGGTAGGGCTGACTGTCCGAAAACTGATAAGTATGACAATTCACACAAATGATACTATGTGTACCTGCATATTCCATGCATCATCACCTGTCGCCCATTCTGAGTACACATGACACAACCTCTGTGCAGTGGTATACACCATGTGAGGCATAAAGTCCAGCTGATCATGAAAGGCAGGATGGTTGAGAAGGCTTGAAATACAATCCAGGGGATCACATCAATACAACACAACAGGCAATTTCATAGGATATTTTGTAGATATGATTTGAGACATCCAGTGCGGACCGCTGGGCAACATTTCTGCTCTACCATGAAGTTCCTTGGCCGAAAGGAATGACAATGGAAGGGTCTTTATCTGTATCACTTAGAAAAATTGTAAATATTATCAACAAGTTTGTTACTCACCATCTTGAGTGAAAGAAAACTGTCTATCTTCCCCATACTCAATCCTGAGTGAAGGAGCCACAACCCAACTTCCCAGTCTTTCCGGCTGCTAAATGGGTTATATAGATTTGTTGCACAGTGTTTGCTGTTATTGTCAGAATTGAATAGATCAAGGAATGTATAGCCATTGCCGTATGTTTGAGCGCAGTCAGAATATGAGTCAATAACTTCCACATTGTGAGTTGGCATTCCCTGGCTCTCACTACCACCAGTACTCCCTCAAGACATCTCATCCCAATCCCCAAAACCACCAGACTTGATGTCGGTGAAGGATCTTCAACTTAGCTAAGGGTGCAGCTGATATATTTGTTAAAGGGAAGAGTGATAGTGCAATAGGCTTGTCCCTTAGGGGATGCAAAAGAGCTGGGATCCACAGGAATGATCAACTCTAGGGGAATATGCAAGGCACGAGAATAAGGTGCTATAGGCGCGTGAAGTATGGGAAAGTCGCACATTGTAAAGCAGAACTGAGTGAAAGCAGAATGCGGATGATACTGAGACTTGTTGAGGCGTAATGACATAAAAGTGTATTGATTAAAGCATAATAAAAACATGGTACTCTATAACTGATAGAGTGTAAAGTCAAATGTAAAGTGAAGTCATCTGTAATGGAAGGTAATAATGAAAAAGTAAGAAGGTTAAAAGGTAAAGTGAAGTGCAGTAAAAAATAAATATGGTACGATAATGAAATAAATGATAAATGGAGAAATACACACCTGGGAACTTGGTTGGACATGGGAATAGGCTGTGGGAAGTCAGGCACCATAAGGCACTTAGGTGTGCGCAAGTCATGCAAGTGTCACCTATGTTGCATTTGTGTCGCCTAAGTCGCATGCACCATGTGAATGTTGTGTTTATCACGCAAGTGTCGCATTGTATGCATAGTATATGTAGACATGACCTACATCGCAATATGAGCCTTTATGAGGCTACTCAGGATCAAGTCTCTACATCAGGTATATTTGGTCCATCATCCATATCCATGGAAATATTTAATTCATCATCTGAGTCCATATGAGAGTCATCAGACTCAGAGCACAAGCATACCAAATCCTGCAGCCATGTACTGCACCCAGAGTGAGGTTGGCTCATGTGACGAGCAACAGTAATGTCATTCTTGAAACTGCCTTTGCTGCATGAAGGACACTGGAATGATGACATAGCATGCACATGAGAATCCTGGGACATTGAACTGTAAAGGTATTGATTCCAGAATCTAAACATATTAGTTTTTCAATCCCTCATGTCTGAGTCAAGCCATGCACCAATACATCTCAATCTGAATGTCTCTAGTGATGTATCATCAGCATCATGTATGCACCCACAATGCAATAAGTGGCAAGCCAACTATGTTCTGGGTGACTCTGGCAGTGGTATTGCAGATTTGTACAATGTGGTTGACACTATTGGCTCAATGGTAAGTGACTGTGATATCTTACTAGGCAATGCTCATTTACGTGCCCAGACCATCAATGATGTGGATGATCTTGAAGCCAACCTTATCATGGACCTTGCAAGGGCCTGACATGATGTATTTGATGCAGAGAAAACACTTGCCGATTGCATCATCCGAGAACATGAAGTTATGATGAATCTTTTAAAACACAAGTCCACCATCTCTAAGCGCAAGCTCAACAAGGCAGATGTAGGATTGGGTCATATGTGCATCACATTCAGGAAACACAGTTTTTCTCACCACCCAGCACCACACAATTTTCACAGTAAGTACACCTATCATTTACATAGTACTACCAACTAACACCTTCATATCATAGACTCATTCACATCCTGCCATCAGGTCGCCATCCAGTTGGACTAATGACAAGTACCTTCTTTTGAGTTGTATCAAATAGAAATATTGTATTTGGCAGTAGTACTCTCACTAAATATGATTTGGCCATGAAATTTTGTTTATGTCTTGACTTTGGCAGATGTGCTTCAACTATTGTTGTAATTTTCTAAGTATAGTAGCTCTAGCTCAAACTACATAGTAGTAGTGCTTGAGAAATGGTGACTAGTACTAGTATTTTACTGACAAACACTGTAAGCAGCTGTACATCCTGTGAGCTCTGTCCCTCTGTGGGTTACTGTGAGGAACTAGTATCAGAAAATGCCAATGCTGGAGAAATTTACTGTGAGCTCTGTGCTGCTGTGGGGCGCTGTGGGTTACTGTGGGAAACTGTCAGAAATGTTATGTCTGTGGAGAAAACTGGGGTTTCCTGATGTGTCATCAGTGAACTGGTGAATGTATGAGAATGACATATATAACAATGCATAGTATATAATTACTAAAATCTGCATAAATCTACTATTGATCTTCACATCATCATTTTTGACCTTGTCTAGAAAAGAACAGTTCTAAATTTTATATACAGAGCTTGTGATTGGTAAAAGACACACTCATCACTCAAGGTCAGATTCAATGGGAAGGTAGAGCAAAGCTAATGGTTCAACTTGACAGATAGCAAGTGCCATGTCAGAACTAAGTTTAGTGATGTTGAATACAAGTGTGAAAGTTAGGATCTTGCTGAGGACAGCAACACTGTTCATAATGAGCAAGAACTGACTCCACAAATTAAGCTCACCACATCAGCAGTAGGGCGCCCACTGTTAAATCCCAACATATCTCTCCACATGGCCAAATTTCCCTCACTTCAAGGAGAATTTTCCATGTGAGACTGAAGGCCAGTATCTTGCGGGCAAGAATTATATATTCAGCCGTACACACAACTAGAAAATCATTCCACACTTGTTACGAACTTGGATAGTTCTCTTGTCACAGGCTCAGAAGAGAGCCTCGTCAGCGACGATGTCTGTGGCAAGCAGTTCTGCCTTCAGAAGAGAAGGGGTTCTAACTGTGATACTGGTTTTATGGGCTTGATACTGTACAAGGCAGGATCAAAGGTTTGGTCTAGAGGGCTGGCACCTCTGAGATAGACGATAATCAGGCTATCGATGAGGAGTGCTCAAAGATAGAATCAGGGATAGACACTTGAGTTGTGAAGCTTAAGTGAGGATCAGGTTTCAAGGTAAAACCAAGTAGATTAAAGTAAAGAACTACTACAATACATGGTGAGTTTATATAGGAATGGGGAAGTGACTTTAGGGAAGGCTCATCAGGTATGTGCAGGAATCAAGGATACGAGAAAGGTAGGTAAAGATTTAATATGGTAGTTGTTGAAGGGCTTGGGTCCAGGGTATGGGCCAAGGGTAGAATGAGTCATAACCGATAGGGGCTGAGAGTATGATGAATTAGAAAGATAAGATAAGATAAAGTGAGATGAGCCGAGGCTCTACGAATACAAGGCAAAATAGCTGTGAGTTAAATGAGAAAAGATAGGGGGTGGCAACGTTACTGTAACAACACTTCAACTTCAGAGGCTATCTTCTTGATACATCTAATTATTGTCAGCTATATATGAATTGAGAATGTGTGAAGAATCTATACCTTTGCACAGCAGCTGAATTTTGTTTTGATAGGCAGGCGTTTGATAAGCAGGCAACAATCAATTTGTGTCATCCTTGAGTCTTAAGTCAGTGTTCTCTGAATTACTAATGGCTGGCAATGGTATACCACTTACGACTGCATCCCAATAAGTTAGAGTTATGTGCAAACCCTGCATTATGGTAGCAATGTACCTTAACTTCAAATTCAGTAGTGAAGGTCATGTATCAACTCTGGTACCCAGCTCACTGTTCTATTGCCATGGTATGTATTGTGCCGTGCATCATGGTCCTATCATGGCTGTGCATAACATTCAGTTATGTTCATAATTGCTCTACACTCTCGAGATCGAGTGTATTTGTATTAAGGATGCAAATTCATGAACTGCTGCTTGAATCACACAATAAGCATGAATATTTGGCCTGTAAAAGGTGTTTAAACCTGTGCTGTACTTCCTGAATCCAGCCTAAACAACACAAGTACACTTATTCAGGAACTGAAGCTTGAATCATGCTGTTGGTGCGAATGCTTAAGATGACGAAGGTGTGCATGGTTGCACTGCACTTCCTAGATTCAGCTCAACTAACACAAGTAAACCTATTCGCCATCTGGAACTTGAATTGTGCTGTTAGAGTGAATGGCCAAGAATATGAACCTGTTCATGGTTGCACTGTACTCCCTGAATCCAGTCTAAACAACACAAGTACACCTATCCAGGAATTGAAGCTTGAATTACGCTGTTGGTATGAATGCTTGAGATGATGAAGGTGTGCATGGTTGCACTGCACTTCCAAGATTCAGCCTAACTAACACAACTAAGCCTATTCACCATCTAAAACTTAAATTGTGCTGTTGATGTGAATGCTTAAGAATATAAACCTGTTCATGGTTGCACTGCACATCCAACCTAGATAACACAAGTGCATATGTTCATGTAGCCAAATATTATTCATTTATCTGTAGTGAACAATTAAGACAATTAAGATCAAGCTGGATATACAGTGGCTCAAAAAAGTGTCTCAATGTTTATACATTTTCATATAATTGCCTTAGTGTGAGTCAGGGTGTGGGAATATGACTAAGCTGTTTGAACATGTTTTGTAGCCCTGCTTCCCAGCTTCATTTCGGCCCCCCATAGCGTGGGAAGCCGATGCACCGTGTGACAATATGGCCTATTTGATTTGTTGACTCATTGAGACACTTTTTTGACTTTGAATTTAACCAATACAATCCCTATAATTCTAGTACTTTGTGTGACTTTCTTTTGTTCTAATTCACTTCTGCCACTCTTCTAGACATATTATCTATCAATTTAGAGTATATCACCATAGCAATATTATCACACTCCATTGTAACACTGTCCCACAGTTAAAATAGCCCCTATAGTAGATTTTAACACACTACAAGCAATTTCTTGAGTGACACCCAAGGATATTCAATAGGATTAATATCTTGAATATGTGCTGGACATGATAGAATAATAATATCATGGTCTTTAGGCTATTGGTGGCCAATTTAGAAGTGTATGTAAGGTCCTTGTTCTATCACACAATAGTATCTTCTTTATTAATCTATGACTCCTACTTGCTTCTCAGCAGATACTCCTGTCAAATTGAGGTTTACTACTCTACAATGATCCTCCTCTCTGCATCATATAAATTCCCAGTCTATTTCATCTCATATAGCCTCCTATCATCCAGTTTTCACCTTCAAACTTGCATGTTTGTTTGACTCTTCTGTATCTTAATGGATTTTCTATTGTTTTCAATACAAATACCTGGCCATTTGATCTCATCCTATATATTTTAGCTCTAGTAAACAATTATTGGGTGTCTTTCAGACATAAGCAACCTAGTATATATGCTTTAAAGCCATATCTGATTTTCTCTATTTATTGTTTAGTGACAGAAGGGTATTTTTCTTGGTTATAGCATTGAGATTAGCTGTCTTAAGAGTCTTATAGACTATTTGAGTAGAGATGATTATAGATATGATAGAAAGAATTGATTTTGTGGCCTTGGTAGCATTAGCAACCTGCATAATTAAAATATAATGATCAAGAGATCTTAAGTCATATAGAACAATCTTCTAAGTGGGCTATCAAATGACTTTAAAATGATGATATTACTATTCCATCATGTCCAGCACATATTCAAGATATTGATCCTATTGAATATCCTTGGGTGTCACTCAAGAAATTGCTTGTAGTGTGTTAAAATCTACAATAGGGGCTATTTTAACTGTGGGATAGTGTTACAATGGAGTGTGATAATATTGCTATGGTGATATACTCTAAATTGATAGAGAATATGTCTAGAAGAGTGGCAGAAGTGAATAGAACAAAAGAAAGTCACACAAAGTACTAGAATTATAGGGATTGTATTGGTTAAATTCAAAGTCAAAAAAGTGTCTCAATGAGTCAACAAATTAAATAGGCCATATTGTCACACAGGCGCATCGGCTTCCCACGCTATGGGGGGCTGAAATGAAGCTGGGAAGCAGGGTTACAAAACATGTTCAAACAGCTTAGTCATATTCCCACACCCTGACTCACACTAAGGCAATTACATGAAAATGTATAAACATTGAGACACTTTTTTGAGCCACTGTAAGTATGGAAATAATAGCAAAGTACACAAGAGATCTAGGATGAGTCAAAAGCCACATCAGCACGCTGTGCCCTCTGTCTTGCAAGAGCATCGATGGACATGCTGGCTTTTGCTATGTTGCTGATTTCATTACATTGACTCTGTCTAAAAATCTTCCTAAACAGTAGAGGCAGGTAATGCTTATTAGGAGAAATACATAACGCACCTAGTCCACCACTCAAGGAGCTTGTCAACCCTGCACCATGCATCTTGACTAAGGGGCCATTCAAAGAAATCAATGATTGTATACCAAAATTGTGCATAGTCAAAGTCACCATCAATGGACTACCATGATGTCACCGAAGAAAGTGAGAATCAAACCTGTCAAAATAGTCATTATACATCAGCACTGGCCTCACCAAATCCTATGACTTACTAGGCATGCAATGTATGTAATGGAGTGAGGAGTGACCTTTCTCATATTGATGATTTGAGCAACATATTTTTTGACCTTACTAACTCTGTTGAGTGACTTCTTAGCATGTCTGTTGTTTTGGATTATATCCATGCCATCCCCATCACCCTCAACATCCTTTGCTGAGGAAGGTGACATAAACACGGCTTTGTACCCCTGCTAAAAGTAAGCTTACAATCAGGTTACAATAGAAGGACAGACCTGAATAAGTATTTTGCCCTTGAACAAACCCTCCTTCAAATCATCCTGGTTGGAAGTATAGTTATCATACAGGTAGGTTGGAAAGGAGAGATCCATCATGATACAACCCTCCAAGTGATCTCAAATGCCTGTCTGCACGCTAGTGAAAAGTGAGCATTTTTCTCAGGATTACAAAAGTACTACATATGCTAGGTTATTTCAATCCATTTCAGCAAGGCAGAGTAGCCTGCCACATGTATCACTGGAGAATCCACAGGTATGTTTGTCATCAGAATCAACCAGGAATTCTGGCTTGAACTCCTGATTAACCCATTTGGCAACAAGGGCCTTCAGCTTCAAGGTATCATCATCTCAAGCACTGTCAGTCCCCTACCGAAGCTATAACAAAAATGCTCAGGAATACAAAACTCATCACTGAATATATGAAACTCACCATTTTCAACATGTGGATATACTCATCATACTCCAATTCTGTCCCCTTCCTGTAAAGCCACAGCAAGGTAGTTGAGAGAGTGACATACCCTATCTGTAGCCAATCTTGGCTACATGATCAAGCCTATGATATGTCCAATCGCTACATAGTAGATTCAGATAAATATCATAATGAATGAACCTGCCGCAAGAGCTTTGCCAATCATTATTCAGTCTGCTGTTCGCTATGAAACTTGTTGCATCTTATTACATCCCCTTGTGAGCATCACCCCAAGCTGCTACCTGGATCTGGCATGTGGCAACCCTTTGTCCAACAGTAATTGAAGCCCTTGCCTCAACTTGGAAGGTACATTGAACCACATAATTCAGTCAATACTTGCTGTGTTAAACAGTCAATCAAAGTTGAGATTCTTCTGAGTATGATGGGTCAACCAAGATGGGCCTAGGTGTAGTATAGACCTGGTAGAGTCAGTGGGCCAATATAGATACAACTATCCGATACTAATGGCTGGGCCAGCCATGTAGTGCACCAGATATATCTCGGTAGATATGGTTGGACCCACTCGTATGTGGTAGGGTATTGGGGTGCCAGTAGATACGACTAGGCCCAGATCAAAGTAGTATATATCAGGGTAATGGGATGTCGGAAGATATGACCGGGCCCAGATAGAAATAGTATATACTAGAGTAATGGGATGTCAGAAAATACAACTAGGTCCAGATAGAAACAGTATATACCAGGGTAATGGGATGTTGGCAGATACAACCGGGCCTAGATAGAAATTGTATATACCAGGGTATTAGAATGTCAGTAGATACGGCCAGGCCTAGATGGAAGAATGATACACCAGGGTATCAGGTGATATTGATGACCAAGGTATAGTAATATGCATCAATACTGCATATCCTAGTATACACAACCCTTGAGGCCTAGCTGTATCAACTGAGATCCATACATACTCCAGTATATCTGGGTGATGAGCTTCGGTAGTGAGCCTATATGGAGACATCCAGACAAGAATATATAGGGTATGATATATGGCCTTGGCAGGATTGGGACAAGATCTGGGACACAAACTACCGGTGTAGGTTGAACATGATAAATACAGATATGCTGACATTATAAAGGCAACATAAATTCCATGAGAGAATCCATATAGGTACTGATGATGACCTGGAATACATGTACTGGGTGATAACAACTGACTCCAATGCTCAAATCACCCAGATCAAATCAATTTTATATAACATTGGTTATACTTCTAATTCAATGACACTAGCTTGTGTAACTAACCAACTAACTACCGGGTATCATTTGACATTAACTACTAGTATAAATAAAACAAGTCTATTGAGTCTCAGTAACACTACCAGATGAAGCACTTGACAGCATTAATACCTGGTTCAGCCGAGGGACATCAGCAGATAGGTAAAACTGCTAAGGCAGAAGTATCACTGGGGGTGCTGACCACAGGTGCCTACAACTCATCCTAGGCAGTACTGAGCTCTCTGCCTATGGTGGATACACTGAGCTCGCCACCTTGATAACTATTATCAATGTGTGGCAGCTAGGACACTGGAAGTGGTCTTAAGGGTAGACCAGTCAATTGAATGGCTGGAGGGTTGAAAGCAGACAGCTTACCTGTTCTGTTGAAGACCTTGATGGCACTGGCCATATGACCAAGGGATGCAGTGTGATGTTGCTCCTGATCTCCACTTGCTGGATCTTTATCTCCATGTCGGCAAACTTGTAGGCCCACTGGTTGTCCATGGCATTGACTCGGGACTCCATCTGCGCATGTAATGCCTCTGTATGATCACTCAAAGTTTGAAGCATGATATTGAACTTCTTGCCAAGAGCCTTGATGCTCTGAAGGATATCCAGAGAAGTTGGCTGTCAGACCGACAGCCGTTGTGGTTCAGTCATGCAGACCTCAGGGGACGCATGTGACTCTACAAGTAGGGCAGAGGCAGTGAAGTCCATGTTGACATCATTGTCAACAATGGGGTTAGGTACTGAGGTGTTATCAACCAGTGCTTCCATTGGATGTCAGTCTTATAAAGATGAAAGGGGCAAAAAACAACTCACCTTGTTGGAGTTACTCAACTTTAGCAGCAACCTCACTCTTACCATTAGAGGCTATTCCAACCTCCGGGTCTTTATCACCCTCTACATCTTCATCAGAAGATGAAGGAGGTGGTGATTATGTATACTTCTTTGACATCGCATGTGTATCAGAATGTGTGGTTGCCCGAGACTGAGGATGTGCCTGAGATTGTGGATGTGCTGGTGCCTTAGTGGGAGATTTCTTTCTACAGGTCTTCCTCTTCTATACTGACACTGTCACTTTCAACTTCTTGAGTGTGACCTCTGCATAAAGAGCCTTCTCACATTCAGCTGAGGGACATTCACATTTGACCTTCTTCACCTCACAGTGAAGGCAGCACCTCCAGACATCAACCAATATATTCTTGTCGAGGCCAGCTTGGCAAGGTACAGTGGCTCAAAAAACTGTCCACATGTTTTGATATTTTTCACTATCTGTGATATTGTGTGAGAATCAACAAATGCCTCAAGGACATGCTAGTACCATATTGTAGTACTGCTTCAGGGCTTTCATTTGAGCACTACTCCATGGGAAGTGGTGGAGATATGGTGGAGATATGCGGCTTACAAAATGATAACTCATATGGACAGTTTTTTGACTTAAGTATTTTACAGTAATAATTAGGTATTCTAATACTTTGTATGACCTCCCTTGGCTTTAATTACTGCCTCTATCCTTCTAGGCATACTCTTAATCAATTTCTGACAATCTTCGGCTGTAATCTTTCCCCATTCCACTACCACTCTCTCCTAGAGCTCTCATACTCCTTTTGGGGGATTTTATAAGCTTGAAGCTTTTTTCTAAGTATTCCCCAGAGATATTCAATGGCATTGATATTAGAAAACTGTGCTGACCAGTCAAGAACATTGATATTATATTCTTCAAACCATTCTCTGGCTCTTCTGAATGTGTGCTTAGGATCACATGGGTGACTTGGACAGCATTGTCAGCCTTTCCTGTAGTAATATATTGCATAATAGCCCGTTTATCAGTAGAGGTGAGCTTGGATGGATGACCTCCACAAGGGTTTTCCTTGTCTAGATGACTCTCTTTGATGAACTTGGCCACAGTAGACTTGCATACTCCAGTTCTAGATGAAATTTGGTAAGCAGAGAGGCTAGCATAAGACAAAGAAAGGATATTATCCTTTTAAGCAGTGGAGATGACTTTCATGGTGATTATGACCATTACACAAAATATTCTAGTTTATATAGTTTGGTATAGTTTTAAAATGACATAATGACACCATTTCATAATTTATATAATAGTGGTATGATTTTTCTGGTGTCATAAGTAATGGTTTATATAGTTTTGATATACGCTCAAAAAACTATCGGCATGAGTCATCATTTTGTAAACCTCATATCTTCGCCATATCTCCACCACTTCCCATGGGGTAGTGCTCAAATGAAAGCCCTGAAGCAGTGCTACAATATGGTACTAGCATGGCCTTGAGGCATTTGTTGATTCTCACACAATATCATAGATAGTGAAAATGTCAAAATATGCAGATAATGTTTTGAGCCACTATACATTATCCCTGATGCAGCTCTTACACTGGTTGCTGAACAGCTGTAAAGTTGACTGTTCTGCACACAAGTCATCATCCTTGGGTACAGAATGAGTCAGCTGTGTGGATATAAGTGAGGGTTGTATTGAAATGAAGTACCAGGACATACCTCCATCTTATTTGACTGAGCTGGCTAAGCAATAGCCTGTTTGCTGCTTCCAGCTTCAGGCTGAGTCCTCTGCAATAAGTTCAATAACATTAGAAATGTAAGACCATAATTGAACTCACCTTGACATGAATGATCTTGTTGGCTGGAACATCCTTGTCATCATCAACAAATTCCATCGACTTCACCTTCTTCTGAGGTGTCTGCTTAGCCACTTTTCTTTGTTTGGCCACAGGTTCTGGCACAGGCTGGGGAGCAGGAGACTCGACGGCCTTGTCCATAGAAGATAGTGCCTTGTGCTTTGTTCATGGTGCAGGCTCACATATTACAGTGACCTATCTCCATATAATACGAGGGAATGGACGTGCATAATATCCCATATGACATGGGCCAGCGGACCATGGGCCCATGGCAAAATATCCTCAACTATGACAGATGGGCCGGGAGGGAAATTATTCCTGACAGAGGCAGGTGGGCCCATGCAGGGAATATATAGAGTAAATGAGTGGGCTGATGTACATGAATATTCAGTAGACAGGTGGGCTGAGGTAGTTGGATATAATGCAGATGGGTGTATTAAGGTAGATGTGTATCAGATAGATGGGTAGGTGCTTGGTATCACATTCATGGATGGGCCCAGACACATATTAAATTAGACAGGTGGGCCGTGGGTATTATAAATTATTGTATTAGGTGGGTGGGCCTAGACACATATTACTTAGATGGGTGGGCTGTGGGTATTATAAATATTGTATTAGGCAGGTGGGCCCAGACACATATTACTTAGATGGGTGGGCCTAGATGCATATTACTTAGAGGGGTGGGCCGAGAGTGTTTTATAAAATATTTCATTAGACAGGTGGGTTATATTCTATGTAAGTTTGAGGAACGAAAATGTAATTAGAATGAGGTCTATGCGGCAGCATAGCTTTCTGAAGTTTGCACCCTCCTTGCTTCATACTACCACGTAGTATTTGCAAGTCTTCTACTGCTAGACTACACTATCATTTCATCGCATCCTCCTACAACGAATATACCTGCGGTCATCAATCATGGCAAGGATGCGTAATGATCCCAATTTTAACATTTGCCCAGACTATGCTTCGGACGTCTTCGAAAATACTCAAGCCCAACTCATTAATGAGAACACGAACAAGGAACAGGCAGTGCAACTACTTACGAATATCTGGGAGACCAACAACAACGCGGACAAGATCGCTTGGCAACGTCAAGTAGCAGCAGATAGGGAAGAGCGCTTACACTGTGAGCAACTAGAAGAAGAGGAGCAAGATAGACTCGAACAAGTTCGAGCCCAGGAGGAAGAGACCACTCGCAAGGAGGATAGAAAAAAGAATAAGCATAAGTACATACCAATTCTCGCCACTGGCATACCAGACGACGCAGCTATGAGTATCGCGCCTTGCACATATGCGATCAAGAAGCTAGACAAGGGAGAATATGTCAAATTATGGTACTTCACCAACAACGGCTTGGACAAAGTCAATTGTAAGGAGACGGTTGACAACGACACTATGATCATGTCAACCTTAGCAGACGGCTCGACAGCATGGGTCTCGGCAGCCTCTACTCACAATGCACACGTGGTCATCAATGATGAGAACTTACCATTCGAAGAATTTTGTCAGGCCTGCCCACGCATGCTGACGGCAATGGAAGAAGCGGATTGGCCAGAGGACAGAACGAGAATGATGGCTTGATTCTGGAGGAATATTCAGGTGCACAAGTATCGCTCCATGTGGAACCCAGTAGCACAGAAAGCTTTACTAGCTTACCAGGCGGAACAGCACAAGCATTGGCATGTAGCAGTGAAGACTTCCGTGGGACCTTACAACTTATCCTTGGTCAATGAGAGAGTTCTTGAGGAGACCAGAGAAAGGGTGTACTGGGAGACTCGCAACAAGAGAGACAACACAAGAGACTATAAGGTCAGTTTCGTTTGACCATTGAAATGCGAGCCTGCACTCATCCTTTTTTTTTTTTCCTTCGAAATCTTATGTTTCAATTCATTCTTCACACCTTGCCACATGCCTCACACTACATGCCCCATGCCTCATGCCACACTGCTCAACACAGTCTGATCAACAAGAGCACTCGTCACACAGACATTGTGACTCGAGAGATATGCGCAAGCGCTCAGCCTCACCTGAACATGCCAGCAGGGGAAAGAAGCTGAGGCAGGATTTTCGCGCAGGCACAAGCAGAGGAGTCCTCTCAGCTTGTGCCGTTTGCCTCGGACGAAACCCTCACAGGATTATCGAGTGCAAGGCCACTCACACATGGGACGATGCCTGTGACACCATTTGCTTGCGCATCAGCAGAGTCCTCACCATGCGGGATGGAAAGCCAGTATGCAGCGACTGGCAACGACTCAGCGGATGCAGCGAGACCACTCATCACCGAAGACACTTTTGCTCCGGATGTGGCTTATCCACCCACAGAGCTCAAGCTTGTCCTCGAGCGCAGAAGGCTTAAGGCCCTCACGCCGTATGATCCAGATGCTTGGGAAAGGGAACTCTTATCGGCAGGACTCTATGAAAGATACTCACATATACCAGAAGGACTTCATTGAGGGTTCTGTCTTGATATTCCTAAAATTAATCGCACACAAACGCTGCCTAACAAAGATTCTATTGTTACATACCAACAAGAGTTTCATGCCATCATACAAGCTGAACTTAAGAAAGGGAGATATATTGGTCCACTCGGTGCCAAAGAAGTTGAAAAGCTCATCGGGCCCTTTCAATCCTCCCCTTTTTCAATTATACCCAAACCGGGTCGACCTGGTCATTTTCGAGTCATTCAAAATTATTCATTCCCTCATCTCGCTTCACCAAAATTCCCCAATGCATCAATCAATTCGTACATCAATCTGGACAATTTTCCCAGTACTTGGGGCACCTTTCACGTACTCACGCTTACAATTGGTCGATTACCACCAAGGTCACAATTTGCCATCAGAGACGTCTCAGAAGCATATCATACAATTCCGATTCACGAATCTCAGTGGCCGGGATCAATCATATGAGTTGCGGAAGATCTTTTCTGCATTGATACATGCATGTGTTTTGGTTTACAACCATCAGTGGGTGCTTATGGAAACCTTGCTGATGCGGGTTTGGACTTGTTTCGTTCAAAGGGAATTGGACCAGCGTCGAGATGGGTCGACGACCATTTATTTATTCAGATCCTTAGAGAACACATTGCCTCATATAACGAAAGGAGACGACAATGGCATCAGGACATCGTCAAAAGGGGTAAGCATCAGGATAGAGGAAGAATATGGTTTGGCAGACATGTGTTCGATGATGGAACATTGGAGGAGTTTGATGAAGATTGCTGTTTTCCCATCAGAGACCTATCAGGAGCTTCGTCAAGATCGGTTGAGGACACTTTATTCTCATGCAACATGGCAGACATTGATGAGATCTTAGACGATCTCGACATTCCATGGGAAAGGCTCAAGGACAAGATTTTTGTGTCTATCAACCCATACATCGGACTCATGTGGGATCTCGCCGAGAACAAAGTCTTTCTGGCAGAGGACAAGAAAACCAAGTATCTACAGGCCATCGGCATCTGGCGAGAGTGCATCACCCATGTACTCATTGACATCCAACAGCTGTATGGTAAATTACTTCATGCCACACTTGTCGTTCCAAAAGGACATGCTTACCTTACATCTTTGGAGGCCATGCTGCGCCTCGCTGCAGTCAAACCTTTTCTCCCACAACAACCAGTTAAGAGGCTTGCAGTAGATCTTGACTGGTGGGAAGCCTTGCTCCAGAAGCCTTTCGTGGGACGTACCATACCCAGTTCTCTCTCGCTACACAACCCAGCTGCATTTTCAGATGCCAGCTCCAGCACGGGAATTGCTGTCATCATTGGAACCAGATGGAGAGCTTGGACGTTGCGCAAAGGATGGCAGACTCTCGATGGTGAAAAAGACATCGGATGGGTGGAGGCAGTTGGATTTGAGCTCCTCGTTCAATACCTTATCCAAATGGGAGGATTGGAAAGAAACTTCAGAGTTTATGGAGACAATCAAGGAGTCATTGAAGGCTGGAGGAATGGTCGAAGCAAGAACACGGCAGTCAATTCAGTGTTCAGACAAATCTTTTCTCTTATCGACAATTCCTCAGAATCTTACTCGTTTCACCCCACATATGTCGCAAGCAAATGCAATCCGGCAGACGAGCCATCCAGAGGAATCTATAGTAGTACAGAACTCATGCTCCTGACTTTCCCCATCACAGTGGCACTCCAACCATTCCTCATCGATCCATTCGTCATCTCCACAGACCCAGCAGATTGTGATGCGGAAGGAGACTGGGCAGCCATCGTCGAAAGAACTTCTGTCAGCCATACAGATAGCCATTCCAGCACAGAAACCCTCACCACTACGGACACATTCTACCCCATTAACGAACTCCAACAGCGTGATTTTGAATATTAACAAATCACGCTTCAAGGCCATTCTCCCGTCAGAGCTACCAGCTGTCCCTCAACCATACAAATGGGGTCTAGTACCCGCATTGTCCCAGTTACGCCCACATTGTCTGGCGCAAGATCATTTAAAGCTCTGGTTTCCTCTACAGTCGAGATTAGCAAGCACGCCGGAGGGAGAGGCACTAGCGATCACCGAAGAGGATCTGCAGAGAGTGTTGACAGTGATGAACATGTTGTGGGCATTGAGCACGAGGGAATGCTATGGAGCGGGGCTGTTAGTCTTTCATGTCTTCTGTGACGAAAGAAACATACCGGAGGATCAACGCTGTCCAGTGGACACACGCACAATCCTGAATTTTGTATCGAGCTGCGCAGGCTCGTATTCGGGGAAGACACTGGTGAATTACGTGTATGCAATCAAGGCATGGCACACGCTACATGGTCAACCTTGGGAGATTTGTCAAGACGAGTTGAAGGCATCCTTAGACAGGGCATCAGAATGCACACCAGAAACATCTAAACGAAAGAAACGTGAACCATTCTCAACGGATCTTATCCTTCGAATTCGAGCTCACCTTGATCTATCTAAACCCCTCGACGCAGCTGTTTACGTGTGCCTGACAACTGCGTTCTATGCGCTATGCCGTCTAGGAGAACTCACAGTCAAAGCGCTGAAAAGTTTCGAACCTGACAAGCACATTAAACAGTCCAACACTCAGATAGACGTCAAAGACTGACACAATTTTGTAGTCACCAAGATATTTCTTCCTCGAACCAAGACTTCAAATGTCGGACAGAGTGTATTCTGGGTGCAACAAGATAACCCTACAGACCTGAGAGCTGCACTTCTCAATCACTTTGCAGTTAATAACCCAGAACCAAATTCACACCTTTTTGCATGGAGACATATGAAAGGAATGAGACCTTTAACTTGGACGGAGTTCTGGAAAAGAGTCAGCGGGATAGTGAAACAAGCTGGACTGGGTAATTTGAAAGGACATGGACTGCGGATTGGAGGAACATTGGAGTACCTTTTGCACGGTATCCCTTTTGATGTCGTCAAATCCATGGGGAGATGGTCGAGTGAGGCATTCACAGTCTATTTGCACAAACACGCTTTAATTTTGGCCCCATACCTGCAAGGATCTCCCGCGCTAGAACCATTCATGCGCTATACCATGCCTCCAATGAATTGACAAGGTTCGTCATTGCGTCACCCTCCTCCTTTGAAGTGGGAGTCCACGCTGCGCCTGACACATCGCTGGGCTCCTTCATTTTGGGAATCACAGCTCATCCTGAACTCTCCTTAGGTTAGAAACGATGTTTCGAGTCGCAAACCCTTTGGGTTTGAGCCCAAACAGCCACAGGACTCTGTTGCTACCATTTGTATCAGATAGATTGAGTAGACAATAGATCTGATATCTTGACGCTTACCTTAGAAACTGAGAGCAATGCATAGACTGAGGGTGGTATAAAATATAGACGGGTGGGCCCATGTGTATCATAATTGTAGACATGACAGAGCTGAGGTAGTTGTACATCAACCAAATCAGAGGAGGTAATAAATCAAAGTTACCAAGTTCCTGGAGCAGCAGGTGATCTCTTGACAATGGCCTTTGATGACATTTATATTGTCTTGCAGAACATTGAATCCCAAGCGCGAGGCTTGTGTTGCCCTACAAGAAGCCAAGTTCCGACCACCAAAATTCAAGTGAAGCATACTGAGTTCCAAGTTCTGAGTTCCGGGACCTGGGACTTGACACACAATCCAGTCAATACTTTCTATGTTAAAGGGTCAACTGAAGTTGAGATTTTTTTCTGAAGAGAGCAGGTGCTGTCTTGACATGGCCTTTGATGGTGCTTAGGTTGTCTTGCAGAACATTGAATCCTAGGTGTGAGGCTTGTGTTACCCTATGAGAAGCCAAGTTCTGCCCACCGAAATTTGAGTCAACTGTACCAAGTTCCAAGTTCTGGGACCCAGAATACGACAGCTCAATATCTGAAATCCAGCACACCTCAAATCAAGTAGTATTTTATTAAGAAATAAATAATAACACATCTTTGACAGCCAACATTGTCCAAGGCTCCCTTATCTGATTCTCACTATCTCCACCCCCTTTAACACCAAAGTTTGGACGTCCAGCATTCAGCATCTGATTCCCCAAGATCAATTTCTAGCATGAATGTTTCTTCCCCTTCCACTTCTGATGGCATCAACATCTGGCGCACTTAGGTCCTGACCATCACTTATGAAGCAGAGAAATACACCAAACAGAAATTCAAGGCAGAGAAGACTGGAGGAGAGCCAGTCATACCTTCTCCCAACCTAGACACTGATCTGGTGATAGCATATGATCACTTGGTTGGTATACTCATAAATGCACACAAAAATCCCAGTGGGTCTTCCTGCAGATTTAGAAATTTTATTTTATCATTCATATTCCTTCATGACAGTTCAGATGCAGATGGATATTGCAAGATACAGCAAATTGATCTCCCCAAAGGACACTGGGCATAATGAACAGAGAGAGGTGAAGTTGCTTGAGAGGTGTCCTCCTGACCATGAAGGCAAAAAGTTGGTGGACAAATCTGCCACAATTGTGGATGCATCCAGTGCCATCATCACATGGTACCTCCCTGACGCCCTGACCAACACCACCCAGGTGTGTAATATGCATTGTTACTCAATGAATATTGAACATAAAATGAAACCTACAGAAGGAAATCAGGGAGGCCACCAATTTGCTTGCTCCAAGCCTTGAAAAAGTGTAAAGGCTGATGGCAATTGGCAAATTAATCAAAAGTGGTTCAAACAGGGCTCAGAAAATGTTGGCTTGACTCCCGAATGCATCAATTTATCTCTGGCTCGGTTTCAGCAGGGACATGAGGTAGGATCTGATGAGATGGTGATTCCGGCAGTCAAACTCACCAATCCAACAGAATCTGTCTGATCCAGAGGTATCTGCATCATTGAAGGGAGCTTCCTCTGAGAATATCCTCAAAGCTATTGCAAGGCCAGCAGCCATCACGTCTGTGGCACTCAGGGTCATGCATCCTAAGCAGTATTTTGCAGGGTTGTGAATCATGTCAAACCTTGGACATAAAGCAGTAAGCAAGGATCTGCCACAGATGCCAGAGACCCTGCAGTACTGGGCATCCATGTTTAACACCCTCTCCATCATTTCCAATTGGGAAACACCAAATCATCGAGACCATTTGTCCATTCCTGAATGCTTCGACATTCTCACCACTGTGGGGAACTATTCCAATGCTTGAATGAAGATGCCAAGCCTGCAGCTAGAGTTCAAGTACAATTCCAGCTGTATGATCATGTTTTCTGGAAGGATTGTGAAACATGGAGTTTATGATGTGGAAGGGGATCAGATTGCTTGGGCATGGTATATGAGAGATTCTGTTCATATTTATGCCAGAGTTCCATCATGTGGATAGGCTAGTGTGGATGGTCCATGCAGCATGTGAAAGATCAAACAAAGACCCAGCATTGTGACCTACATATATCTCAACAAATGAATACAATGGAACAATTGTTATCCAGACCTCAATACACGATTGGAGCATTTGAAAAGCAATACAGTGGCTCAAAAAACTGTCCACATGTTTTGACATTTTTCATTATCTATGATATTGTGTGAAAATCAACAAATATCTCAAGGACATGCCAATACCATATTGTAGTACTGCTTCAGGGCGTTCATTTAAGCACTACCCCATGGGAATTGGTGGAGATATGGTGAAGATATGAGGCTTACAAAATGATGACTCATGCGGACAGTTTTTTGACTCAAGTATTTTACAGCAATAATTAGGTATTCTAGTACTTTGTATGACCTCCCTTGGCTTTAATTACTGCCTCTATCCTTCTAGGCATACTCTCAATCAATTTCTAACAATCCTCAACTGTAATCTTTCCCCATTCCACTACCACTCGCTCCTAGAGCTCCCATACTCCTTTAGGGGGGGTTTCATAGGCTTCAAGCTTTTTCTTGAGTGTTCCCCAGAGATGTTCAATGGCATTGATATCAGGAGACTATGCTGGCCAGTCAAGAATATCGATATTATGTTCTTCAAACCATTCTCTGGCTCTTCTGGATGTGTGCTTTGGATCATTATCTTGTTGAAAGATGATGTCTTCTTTATCAATCCCTGATTCTGCTATGATAGGCAGCAAGTGGTCATTTAAAATGTCCACATACTGCTCAGCATTCATCTTCCCCACAACCTCAGCAAGCATTCCTACACCATTCCATCCCATACAGCCCCATACCATCAAGGAACCTCCTCCAAACTTGATAGTCCCACTAACCTCTCTGTCTATTAGATCATCTCCTTTCTTTTTCCATACATATACCTTCCCATCTGACCCAATCCTATTAATTTTGGTCTCATCTGACCATATAATATGCTTTCAGTCCTCTATAGTCCAGTTTTGATGAGCCAAGGCAAAGGCTAGTCTTCTCTGTCTATGTTAAATAGCGAAAAAAGGCTTTTTTTTCTTTGTTACTGCCTTGAGATGAGCTGCCTTGAGAATATCCCTTACAGTTTGTGAAGAGATAGTGGTTGTGATGGTGGAATTGATATAATAGATGACTTGGATAGCATTGTCAGCCTTTCCTGTAGTGATATGTTGGATAATAGCCCATTTATCAGTAGAGGTGAGCTTGGATGGACAACCTCCACAAGAGTTTTTCTTGTCTGGGTGACTCTCTTTGATGAACTTGGCCATAGTGGACTTGCATACTCCAGTTCTAGATGAAATTTAGTGAGCAGAGAGGCCAGCATAAGACAAAGAGAGGATATTATCCTTTTAAGCAGTGGAGATGACTTTCATGGTGATTATGACCATTACACAAAATATTCTGGTTTATATAGTTTGGTATAGTTTTAAAATGACATAATGACATCATTTCATAATTTATATGATAGTGGTATGATTTTTCTGGTGTCATAAGCAATAGTTTATATAGTTTTAATATATGCTCAAAAAACTGTCCACATGAGTCATCATTTTGTAAGCCTCATATCTCCGCCATATCTCCACCAATTCCCACGTGGTAGTGCTCAAATGAAAGCCCTGAAGCAGTACTACAATATGGTATTAGCATGTCCTTGAGACATCTGTTGATTTTCACACAATATCATAGATAGTGAAAAATGTCAAAACATGCGGACAGTTTTTTGAGCCACTGTATATAGGACTCAATATTTTGGATGCGAGCCTCAGTATTCAATAATTGGAACTCGTACCTGGGTACCGAGTCCTGAAACCTGGAACTCAGCACTCAATGTTTGAGACTGGGAGATGTATAAATCGTTAAATTGGGATTTGTGATTTCCATACACATTTCACAGAACTCTGAACCCTGAAATTGTGGACTGCCTGCACTTCAGCACTCAGCACTCTGTATAAAATTTTAGGTTTCAGGTTTTGGGGTTTGGGACTTGTGACTCAGAACTTGAGAGTGTGTTCTGAATACTGAGTCCTGGACGCCCGAGTCCCAAGTCCTGAATTTCGGGTTTCAGAGTTTAGGGTTCAGCAACCCAGAGCTGGGCAACCATATCAGGAGTCAGAGTATCTGGGACATTGGAGATCAGATGTTTGTATTTGGTGTTTCCCATATTTCCTGTTTCATGTTTTGTGTTGTGTTTTGTGTTTTGTGTTTTGTGTTTTGTGTTTTGTGTGGTGTTTTGTCTTGTCTTGTCTGGTGTCACGAGTCCCAAACCCCAAAACCCAAAACCCAAAATTTGGGACTCAGAACTTGGGACATTGCATGTAGGAGTTGGGACATGAGATTTTTGAATGACTATCATATTTTACATCTTGCATACAATGAATACAAAATGGGACTACACTCCTTTGGCTCTCCTCAATTTCTCTAGAATGACAGTGTATATCTTCACCTCTGCCATCTTGTCTTGGATACCCTCATCTTGCTCCTCCATCAATGCCACCAGGTGTTCTCTCATCCACTTCAGTCCCATCAGTGGGGGATTCAAAGGGTCTTTCAACTTCTCTGGAAGAACCAAAGTGTCATCCCCAACAGCCTCCTACAACGGATGAGTCATCAATCAATGCAATTGAGCTAACATCTTACCATCCAACACTGGTAGTGAGCAATGCAGGAGGCCATGATGTCATCCCAATGCAATGGTTCATCCAGGATTGTGGTGTTACTCATTCACCATGGATATGTATATTTGCCTACAATCCAGGTCAGATGTTCTGCAATTGCGACATCGTCAAATGCCAGGAGGTGGGATGAGAAGATATTGTCCGAAACCATGTTCCAGGTAAGCATGGGATACAATTTGAGGATATAAGCAACCGGGACCAGAACAGCCAACATGATATTGCGAGCAGCAGAGTACTGCAGTAGTGGTATGACAAAGATCTGCTTAGATTCTTAGCATTGACCAACACAGTCATTAAGGCAGCAGTGACATACATTCATCTCCCATTGCACCCCAGCTTTAAAATACTTGATCTGATCAGAAGATGGAACATTGTTGGCAGCATCTGTCTGATATTGAGAGATGCATGTGTAGATGCACAATGCAGCCATTGCCAATGTGCAGGAAATAGTTAACAGGCCCAGCTTCAGGGGTTGGTAATGATTGCCAGGATTGGAAGAGCCGGAACTGGATGCATGACTTGTAGGCATTGCTAATGCAGGACTATGACGCTGGCAATGGAAGTGGAAGATGGTCAAGATGTGAAGATAAGAATCACTGATGGATGGATAAGAAATTCAAACTCCAACATGGGCTGTTCCAGACAATTCCCAGGACTCAATTATGTTTGTGGCAATAGGGACTTCATGAGAAAACAACATTCATTCATCCCCATCCGCTATCAATACGTTCTGTAGATCTTGAAACACTGCCTGTGCATCCTGTGCGAGCAATAAATACATTTGGGATTGCCTTCCAGAGTAGCATGCATGACCTAGAAGTCATTTATCCAATGATTCCTGCATCCAGTTGCCCCATTGGGTTGCTTTCCACAAAAAAAGTTGCACATCCAATCCATCTTTAATTTGACCACTGTCATTTCTTTCCTCCATTGATCCCGTAGTGCCTTTTCCCTCAGCCAATGGACTCAGTAAACTTGAAATGGGTCCTGTCAGGTACCTGCAGAATATGACATGCAAGCATGAACTCACATTCCTCATTCCAGGATTGATCTGGACCCCTGATGTTGACTTCAATGGACCAAAACCAAGTCAAAGATTCATTTTGTTGACCTCAGGCATTTGGGTCACCCACTGCTGTCCTGTTACTTAAGGGTCTTATATATATTTGTGTAGAATAACAACACTATTTTATGTGGAAGACTTCTTGCCAGTCCTTAAGTATGTGGTCTACAACTTTTCTAGTTTTCATGGTAGATAACACGGTGAGTTCTTGGGAGGATTTAGTTTGTTGTCCTCTTCTTGTTGTATACAAAAGCACAATATAGAATCTGGTGGGAAATTGTCTGTGTTCTGGTAAATTCAGTAGATATGTTTCATCCTAGTAGGTCGTGTTTTAACTTGGTCGTGTTCTCCTAAATTCTGTGTCTCACTTTCCATGGAAAGGGAGAGTCAAAGTAAATGTACGCGAGCCTAGTCTTGAGGGCTGTTCAATGGTTGTGTAGTGATTAACAGTACACAACTATCAGAAAAGATACGAAGATAATCTACAATAGTTGTATAGTGATCAGCAGTATACAACTATGAATAATAATATGATAGTCACACAGTCCACTTTGTAAGGCTCTGTATAACTTTAGATTTCAATAATGAAAGTCAACCCTTCAATGTCAACAGGTCTCTTAAACAAACTAACGCTAGGACAGTGACAAGTATGACTTTAATGATCAAATAGTATAGTTGATACAAGTGACCCCTGTGAGGTGAGTATAACTATATATAGTAACTACTTTATACTTACTTCAAGGCACTACTTGGCCTATACTTTAGATTCTTATGTAATCAAACTTTAATTTGAATCTCAGCAAAGTGGGAAGTTATTATTTGGCTGTAAAAACTAGGTCCTTATATACATTTTTGAATCCCCTTACATAAGCATAATTATATCACCACCCTCCAAAAGAGGTGAGATCCAATTGGCTTATTAGCAAGCTATATTACATACAAATAACAAATAAGTTAGGGGCGAGGTTGTTAATGGCTTGGGACATATGGAGGAAGACTCTATCCTAAACATTAAGATCATCCTCATTATTATTATCATCATTATCCATATCATCATGAGGAACTCCCCATGAGTTATCACTGTCATCGTTTGGTGGTCCACCACCAGGAACTATGGTTTCATTGTCCAGTTCTGGGTTTTGATCTTCCAGATAATCTAAGGTAGGAGTACGTGAAGGAGTTTCTGGATGATATGAATAATGAGCTTGGATATACTATGAGCAGTGCCATGTGTACATGTACAATGCTGAGTGAAGCTTGCAAAAGTGCTAATAATAGGAGATGGGTCTTCTCAGACAGGTGTAAGACCTACTGCAAGAAGGCTATTCTAAGTGGTATATGCTTTAGGAGCCATAGGATGTATGGGAAGTATACTCGGAAAGGTGTAAGTGCAAATATATATAAGAAGTGTGTGAGAAGTGCAAGAGAAGTAGATAAGAAGTATATGAGATGTGTGTGAGATGTATGCAAGCAGTTTGCATGAAGTGCATGAGAAGTGCATGAGAAGCCGATAAGAAGTATATGAGAAGTGTGTGAGAAGTGTGCGAGAAGTGCATGAGAAGTGCATGAGAAGTTGATGAGAAGTATATGAGAAGTGTGTGAGAAGTGTGTGAGAAGTGGATGAGAAGTGTATGAGAAATACATGAGAAGTCAATGAGAAGTATATGATAAATGTGTAAGAAGTGTGTAAGAAGTACTCGAGAAGTGCATGAGAAGTTGATGAGAAGTATATGAGAAGTGTGTGAGAAGTGTATGAGAAGTGTATGAGAAGTACTTGAGAATTGCATGAGAAGTCAATGAGAAGTGTGTGAGAAGTGTGTGAGAAGTGTGTGAGAAGTTGATGAAAAGTGTACAAGAAGTGTGTGAGAAGTATTTGAAAAGTGCATGAGAAGTTAATGAGAAGTGTGTGAGAAGTGTGTGAGAAGTACTCAAAAGTGTATGAGAAGTTGATGAGAAGTATATAAGAAGTGTGTAAGAAGTGTGCGAGAAGTACTTGAGAGAAGTGCATGAGAAGTAGATGAGAAGTGTATGAGAAATGCATGAGAAGTCAATGAGAAGTATATGATAAATGTGCAAGAAGTGTGTGAGAAGTACTCGAGAAGTGCATGAGAAGTTGATGAGAAGTATATGAGAAGTCAATGAGAAGTGTGTGAGAAGTGTGTGAGAAGTTGATGAAAAGTATACAAGAAGTGTGTGAGAAGTATTTGAAAAGTGCATGAGAAGTTGATGAGAAGTATATGAGAAGTGTGTGAGAAGTGTGTGAGAAGTACTTGAGAAGTACTTGAGAAGTAGATGAGAAGTGTATGAGAAGTGCATGAGAAGTTAATAGAAAGTATATGAGAAGTATGTGAGAAGTGCATGAGAAATGTATAAGAAGTATATGAGACACTCCAAGAGAGAGTTGGTCTGAGCCAGTTCATTTTTAGTAGCCACCACCCAAGCCTCATTATCATGCTCCACAACCAAAGGTTCCAGACTTGGGCTTTTCTGGCACCTCTTACCTTTGACATTCAGAGATATGGAGATTTGGGAGTATGTTGCCTCTTCTTGCCCATAGGGACTTTGACAACTCTGGGCCTTCCAGTACAAGTGACCTTGTCCTTCTGACATGGATCACAAGACCCAACCCATCCAAAAGTTAAATAACTTAAATCCAAAACATCTGGACAACTCACTATCATGTTTTTCTCAGCATCTGTCCAAAGACAGATCTGATCATTCTAAGCACAATGTGTGTAGGATCCATTCTTATCCATTGACAAGGTGCAAGTCTTCCAGATGCTAGGAAAGGCTCAGAAAACACAGAACTCACTGTTTTCTCTATAATCTCTCTATGTCTTGTCTTCTCCACTTTCCTCTGTTTTTAACCTCCTCAATCTTCTTCAACTCCTTCACATGCTTCTGTTCCTCCTCTTCTTCCATTCGAGCTGCAGCTTGTGCATCCACAAGTTGCTGTTGAAGCTTCTGCAACTTCTCCCTAGCAGTCTTTTGGGATCTGGATGTGTTGTTAGACATACTAATAGAAGTATTATGAAGATTGAAAAGTGGGAAAAGAAGGAACAACTGAGGGTGCGGTATCCTTTGTATATGTGTCAGAATCCAAACTCAGAAACTCCTCCCATTGACTTCTTTATATCTTAGATTCATTTCATGCAGTCTGGACCAATGGTTCTTGTGCCTTTAGAGATCAGCCCTAGAAGAGAGATACTGTTATATTCCATATATTCATGCTTCTCATCCAGACCTTGGACCCTAAATCTGATGTGATGTGATGCACAGATCCATTTCTGATATGATAAGCTTCTTAATTAATTTCCTGTTCATATAATGTTAATATAGCCAATTCCTTTATTTGGTATTCTTTGCTTCTGGCTTTCTGGTAACCATGAATATCTGACTATGTTCTTGATCCATTTCCTTTTAAGTATTACTCCTATGTTTCTGGTCCTTGGTTATTTTTGTATTTTGTTCCATTATTGATCCATCCTGCCTTTTCATTTCTGTCTTCATTCTATTATGATCTGTGACAATTCAACATAATATTCCATATGCTACATACCTGTGCTATATATAGTATATAAATTCATATAACTCTTGATACATTCTTAATTTGAATATCAACTTTAAGTTCTGCTCATTCCCATTCCTCTGTACTCAAGTCTATATCTTTAATTCTACCTTCCAGAATTTGTCTGGATTAGTCTTATACACTTTTCCATTTCTCAGGATAACCTTCAGATATCAATACATTATATGTCTGGACCTTGAGACATGATACTTAAGCCCTTCTGAAATACAGGGTAATACTTGATAAAGGGGCACAGTGCATGAGCTGAGGCCAAAGCTCTTCAGATCCATTAGCTCTTGAGCATGACCTTGATACTTGCTTAGGATTTTGACAAAAGTAAAAATGCAATCTACTACTTGTCTTCCAGAACCACACAAGTATCTGAATGTTCCTGCAACCATTGCACTTTATTTCTTACATACACTTCTTATGTACTTCTCACACACTTCTCATGCACTTCTCATATACTTCTCATCAACTTCTCACACACTTCTCATACACTTCTCGAGTACTTCTCACACACTTCTCACACACTTCTCATCAACTTCTCACACACTTCTCATATACTTCTTATACACTTCTCGAGTACTTCTCACATACTTCTCACACACTTCTCATATACTTCTCATTGACTTCTCATGCACTTCTCAAGTACTTCTCACACACTTCTTGCATACTTCTTACATACTTCTCATGCACTTCTCATGCACTTCTCGCACACTTCTCACACACTTCTCATCAACTTCTCATGCACTTCTCACACACTTCTCATATACTTCTCATGTACTCTGCACACTGCTTGTATACATCTCATATATATCTTACACACTTCTTTCACACTTCTCATACAAGTAACTCAGCTGACACTTTAACTATCAGACCCATTTTCATCCAAGTAGTGAGGAGCTGTTTCCCAACACTTTGTGGTCAAACCCGATTATTCATAGTTTTTAGTTGATATTGCAAAATATTACTGCTCTTTCTATCCAAAATACCTGTTATTATTGATAATCCGCATATTGCTTGCTTTCCCTACATTCACTATCACTATTCCCCAAGATAGATAGGACAAGTACACAGGAAAATATTAGGTCCACTAATCAAAGTGTCAGGTTTCATCGGAAACTGAACATTGTGTGATGGGTATTTGATGTAATGTGTGAAATAGCTGAATACGAGCCTAGTGTGAGCTTGAGTGTTACAATATGAAAACCACATCATGATGAACATACAAGCATTTCTGAAACTGTTCTCCCTTTCTTCTTAAGATTGACCTCTCATGTACTTCTCACATACTTTGTGTACTTCTCATGCACTTCTCACTAGCACACAGCTGTTCTGCCTTCAGCACATATTGCTTAGTGTATTGTACTTTCCTGTTTTTATCTGTCTCCCTTTCCCTCCTGTCTCCCAGAACAATATGGGCACTTAAATATTCCTGCAACCATCACACTATATTTCTTACATGTACTTCTCATGCACTTCATACACACTGCTTGCACACATCTCACACACTTCTCATATATCTTGCACACTTCTCACATACTTCTCTTGCATTTCTCAAATACTTCTTACATAGTTCTTATGCACTTCTCATGTACTTTGACACACTTCTCATGCATTTATTAAATAGATCTTACACATTTCTCTCACACACACATCTCATATATCTTGCACACTTTTGGCACACTTCTCATACATTTCTCATATGCTTTAGCATACTGCTCACATACTTGTCATATACTTCCCACACTAGCACACGCCCATCTCCTGTCTCCCATCTTCCCGTCTTTTCTGTTTTCCTGTTTTCCTGTTTGCCTGTTTGCCTGTGTTTTTATGTTTCTGTTTGCTCATTTTCTGTTTTCCCATTGGCCTGTGTTCCCATTTTCCTATTCTACTGGTCTCTCATCTTCCATCTTTGATCCTCTGTTCTCCTGTTCAAGTCTTCCTACTGATTTTCTTTGTATGTTCCAAATTTAAATAAAGAAAATAACTACTACTAAGAAAGAATGAAGGTGTTTGAGTCACCACTTGAAAACATGTGACAGCCACGCAAAATTTTAGGGAGCTTGGTGAAAACCACATGGCCTTTGGCAAAACTACTGAAACTACTGAAATAACTGAAATATACGAAATACACACAAACCATGTGAGCAGGTGAGTGATGGAAAAAACCCTTCTCCCCTACTTCTTAAGATATCCATCTTAGGCCTAGAGAGGAATTCCCTAGGCTGGAGCTCAGCTCCTCCCACTCATTTATTTGACATATACTTCTCATACATTTCTCATCAAAATCAAGCAAGCAAAGTGTCTTGGTGAATAAGTGGGATCATTTTTCCACCCTCCCTGATATATAAAATTCGTTAGGGGGAGGGGGGGTATTTGTCCAATATCTCTACTTCTCACTTCTCATCACTTCCCACTACTTCTCATGTACTTCTCACTTACTTCTCATGTACTTCTCATCGCTTCTCATCGCTTCTCACCTACTTCTCATCACTTCTCATGTACTTCTCATGTACTTCTCACCTACTTCTCATCGCTTCTCATCACTTCTCACCTACTTCTCATCACTTCTCATGTACTTCTCATGTACTTCTCACCTACTTCTCATCGCTTCTCATCACTTCTCACCTACTTCTCATCACTTCTCATGTACTTCTCATGTACTTCTCACCTACTTCTCATCACTTCTCATCACTTCTCACCTATTACTCACTTACTTCTCATCACTTCTCATATACTTCTCACTTTACTTCTCACTTCTCATATTTCACATCTCATTTCTCATATTTCACATCTCACATCTCATATTTCTCACTTCTCACTTCTCATTATACCCCCCTCCCCCCTATGGAGGATTATACTATTAGATTCCTTCACTTGGTCCCATGCCCTTCCCTTCACTTTTGTTGACTGCCGTCTTATCCTTGACTCCTTTGCTTTTTGTCCCTTGACTTTTCCTTGACTTTCCTGTCATTTACTTGCCTTTTCCTTGACTTTTCCTTCTTTTCCCTTGACTCCCTCTTCACCTTTTGTCTCAAACACCTCGATGTTTTTCGCCTTTTTTGCCCATAACTCACTCAGATTACATCATCTCCCCACCCCACCACCACAGACACGTTCCCACCCGTCCTCCCCACAACTAACTTTTTCACTTCCTTTTTTGGTTATTTTCCCACGCTTCCACGTCTAGCCTCTTTCCATATGCTTGTCCTTATACTTGACTAGGATGTCTCGTTTCACTGTCCTTGACTTGTGAAGGTTGACTTTCCTTATCCTTGACTTTTCCTTGACTTTTCCTTGACTTGACTCGCTTGACTCGCTTGACTCCAAGCTGACTTGACCGCTCACTTGCTCAAACCCACCGATGTTTTTTGCCTATTTTGGCCATATCTCCCTCAGATGACATCATCCAGCTTAGCCACCACCACAGCCGCGTTCCTAGGGGCTTTCCCTACAACTTTCATTTTGGGTTCTGCTTTCGGTAAATTCTTCCCGCACTTTCCTGACTTTCTTGAAGCAACTCGGGGTTATTCTGGGGTTATATTTTTCTCGCCCGTTTCTCACGGGACTTTCTTCTTTCGGAGGGTAACCCATGGCTGCGAACACGTCGGTCGCTGGGGGCAAACCCCCAAAGTCGAAACTCGTCCCTCTGGAAGGTACTTGGTGTCAAGCCAGACTCGGTCCGCTCCGGTCGCCGTATTTGGAACTTCGTTTGGCCATGTTGCGACAAGCGTATGACAGCTTCCTAGGGTAAAAAAGGTCGAGGAACATTTTTCTTGGTGGGCGCGCCGCGCGAAAATCAAAGGGCGGGGCCATAGAGGAGGGCGGCATGTCTGTTTGGGGTCGCGCGGTCATGTTTGGCTCACGAGTTCAGTACCCACGCGATGCCCCGTGCGGCAGGAAGATATTCTTTGGTGGGCGCGCCGCGTCAAAAGAAGATCCCGGAGCTCCAGGGTCGAACGCCGCGGTGGAATAAACCCGAAATGTTTGCGCGGCGTTGTTTTGACACATTTCTCGATCGTACAAGGTGCTAAAAATGCTCCCGATCATATTTGTCGGTGGGCGCGCCGCGCGAAAATCGAAGCCGAGGCCGGTATTCCAGGAATGGTCTGAGAGTGTGGGCCGTACTCCCTGACTTAGAATATTAGAATCATAAGTGACCTAGACACAGTAGGAGTCCTGGACTCCCACATCAGTGTGAGAGAGTAGTATCAAAAATGATGTAGGTGAGTGGCCTGTACACAGTGGGAGTCCTGGACTCCCACATCAGTGTGAGAGGGTAGTATCAAAAATGATGTAGGTGAGTGGCCTGTACACAGTGGGAGTCCTGGACTCCCACATCTGATGGGAGGACAGTACAAAAAATGCTGACGGTGAGTGGCCTGCATACAGTGGGAGTCCTCAACTCCCACATTTGAATGAGAGGGTAGTATCAAAAATGGTGACAAAATGGATACTAGGTGTATACTAGGAAGTCTCATAACTTGTCTTGCGTGGCGAAGGGCGAAAACCTCGTTCAGACTTGCCTTGACTTTGCTTGATTTTCACTATTGTATTGATTACGTAATATTGCTATGGTAGTGTCTTGTTATCTTATCGTAGTAACACATCACATTTCCCACCCACCTGCGCATCTAGGACTGAATTTAGTTGCGCGTTTTTTGGCATATGATGGTATGATATGCACATGTATATGATTATTTCGCTTATATATGTCGATAAACATTGAAATTTGGCAACTGGACCTGATTCTGAGGCGAACCCACTTAGAAAATACCCTTATAATATGTGTCACTATATACCGAACCATCTCGCAACAATGATATCTACATCGCCGTGATTATTGATGGTAATATGTCTACGACACAAGCTATTCTACGATTAAAGCAGATCGATTATTTCCTACGCCAGCAGTTCACGATACGTGTCTATTAGAGCCAAATCCACGAGCCATCCACTCAACGACGTTGTTTCTTATGCGTCGGTTGTTCGACTATCTCGACCTCGGAGTCAGAGTCGCCCTCAGGGACAGGGCGCTTCTTTAGAGCGATGGAAGACATCGCGGGATGGTTAGTGTAGCATCCGGTAGTCGCTCCCAACTCCACTGCTTTGTCAAGGCCGAAAAAGGCCACCGCGATCTTGAAGGGACCGTACTGACGATCTTGAAGGAACCCCATGAGCTCCCTGTGCTTTGCGGCGAGCTCATCGCTGTTAAGCAACACCCAGTCCATCATAGGAACGCCGCCCTTGAAGACGCGGGTGTTAATAGCCTTCGCGAGGCCCATGCGGACAAGATTGAAGGACCCGATGCCTTTGTTGCTGTTCTTCGCGTTCCATTGACCGGGGAAGGATTTCTTCTTGGCGAAGTAGGCGCGCAAGGGACTGTCTCTTTCGTACACGGCGATGATGTACGCCGGCACCATGGCCACGAACTGGGCTTTCCACTTGGAACCCTTTCGGGTGCTCTTGTTGGGCTTCCAGGGCATGGCTCTGACGGCAATGGTGGCTGCACGTTCCCCGATCATGTCTTGGGGCGATATTCTGTCCTTGACGTCATAGAACATGTCGGGGAGGACCTGACTGAAATAAATGCCGGCGAGCAAGGCGATCTTGTGCACGGGCTTCTCTCTGTCGAAGTGGGCGAAGACCCACTCGTATATCTCCGTGAGGGTGGAATCGCTGCTTGCAATCTATGTTAGTCGAGGGCGAACTCGTCGGGAGGACAGTCGCGGGCGAAGAAATCAGGGGAGAGACTGAAGGGTGATGGATTCGACGGCCCACGGGGCTCGGGCGTCTGAGGCCTGGGCTTTCTTTGCAGCCTCTGCAGGCCATGTCGACGGGACGAGAAGCGTTGCGAGCTGCGGTGGAGGAAGCAGGGGTCAAGGACGGAGGATTTGCCGAGATTGACCCATGAGTTGTAAACGGCCTTTCGGGAGGGACGACCCATGGCTGTCGCGCGGGTCGCATGCCAGGGGATGTGCTGAATCTGAAGATTGTTGGCTGCGATGATGTAGGCGCGTTGGATGCATTTCTCTGCAGCCGCGGGAGAGTTCAGAGGGGCGTATTTGAGCATGCGAGCGTAAGCCATGCGAAAGACCTGCGGTGGATGGAGCGGTGAGAATGAGAGGAGCAGCGACGGATGCAGGGGATTCGACGCGAGTCATGGCGCATATGCGAACGGCGAAGTCATGGACGCTGAGCTTCTCCTTTGAAGAGTTGGGGAGGCCGTCTGAATAGTCGTTGGGGTCGAGGACGACAGCACGGAGGAGATGCTCGTAAGCTTTGTCCTTGTAGCCGAGGGGATGGTCGCAGGCCAACCACTTCTGCAGAGACTTCAAACGGTCTTTGTCTCTGTTGGGTCCCGCGCGGTCGAGGTCGAGGTCGAGGTCCTCGCCATCGGAGGAACACTCCTTCTTGATGGCTGTAGCGACCAAGGTCTTGACGTCGGCGATGTAGGATCGCAAAGCGACCAAGGCGATGACGATGCAGTGACGCTCCTGGGTGGTGTACTGGAGGAAGACGTGGGGGGAGAGTTTGTTGATGGACAGCTCGATGTGAAAGCCAGCTTTGTATGCCTTAAAGGAAAGAAAGAGTCAGAGACGAGGGAGGAGGACGAGGTCGAGAGACATGCCTCGAAATGATCGTTTCCATATGTCAGGACTTGAGAACGCTTGGATGCGATGGCGGGGACGTTGAGATTATCGGATGTGGGCCAATCGGAGGAGCTGATGGAGATGGGATTGGTGATGGAGGAGGCCAAACGAACGGAAGGGGAAAAAGTGGGGAGACCCTGCTGGAGGAGGCTTTGAACCAACCACAAGGGCCTCATGAGCTTGGAGGCGATGACTCTTGCGTTGCCAGGTGTGGGCGTAAGCGAGGGCGCGTTCGAGGACGGAGCAAAGCTCGATGATCTCATGCCTGGGCTTATTGCCTGCTTCCAAGACGGGAAGCTGGTGAGCCCACAAGCGTTCGAGCAAGGAAGTGATGCCGAAGGTGGTCCATTGATAGACCTGGGGGAAAGCCTGGGAGGGAGTGGGAGTGGGATGACAGGGCCAAAGGACGAGAAGGAGGGGAACAAGCAATAAAATAAAGGATGAGAGAGATGAGAAAGGAGAGAGGATATGAGAGACTTACGTGGGAAGCGAAGACGCACAGATGGGGCCTGAGGACTTGAAAGATGTTGGGATGGGACCACGCGCGAGCGAGAGGAACGATGATGTCTTTATAAATGGACCTAGGAAGGGCGGAGGATGAGGGAGAGGAAAAGAAAAGAAAAGAAGAGAGGGAGCTGACATTCCGTTGCGCTTCTCTGGCTTGATGGAGTCGCACTGGATGATGTAGATGTTCTCGAGGCGCAAGGCGCGAGGAACGTCGTCGAGACCGATCTTGTTGTCGTATTTTTGATGGGGAAGGGCGTTCTTGCATTCACGGACTCTGGCGTTGTGAGTGTATTTTGTCGCGGCGTTGCCATATGCGCCGGCGAGAGCGGAAGTGATGCGACCTTGCTGAACGTCGTGAAGAGCAGCGGATGGACGAATGCGATGGGATATCTCGTTGTAAAATTGACAAGCGCTAGGAATGATGACGGGGGGAACTCCGCGAGCGCCATCGACGGCTGAACCGAAGACGTCGTACTCGTCGGGCAAAGGTTGATCGTCGTCCAAGTCGACGACGCGAGGTCTACGGGAGATAGCACGACGAATATGTGAGATGAAGGGGGCGAAGTGAGGCAGGACGGAGTCGCATTGAATGTGACCCATGGAGCGAAGGAAGGCTTGGGGATAGACCGACACGGAAGGGGCGGAGCCCTGCTCGCCAGCGTAAGCGTCTTGGTCGAGGGCATCATCCGGATGATCTGGAATATAAGACGAAAAGAGTTCTGAGATCGTCTCCAAGTTAACGAGAAGACCGCAAGGTCTGGTGCTGCGACGAGTCTTGCCGTGGAGGCGTGGAATGCGACGACCGGTGTCATCGTATATGTTATTTTCGCGACGGGTGTCCGGATCGCGATGGGGGAGTTGGTCGAGGTCGACCTCCTCGCGGAGGTTGGGGTCGGGGGAGTCGTAGACGACGCCATGCTGGAGGACGATCTCGTCGTTGGGGACCTCCTCCCACCGCTTGACCTTGAGGCATCTAAGGGTAGAGGGGTTGAGAGTCTGAATGGGAATACGAAGAGGGAAAGCGAACTGACAAGACATCAGTGGCTATAGCGACAGAGACGTATCTGATATGGGTGTAGGACCTCTCCGCATGCCAATTCTTTGCTTCGAGGGCATGGGCTTGATTTGTCGCAGTTGCAATGGGTTGATTCTGACCGTAGCGACAAGTGATAGCGACGGGGGCACGGCTGAGGAGCCAGCCGTCGAGTTTCCAGGAGCGTGGTGCGTCAGCGACCCACTCGTCCCAGTCGGACGCGATTGTGGCATTAAGTTCTTGCAAATCTGTAAGGCGCAAGTCCCAAGTGGTCTGCGAACTAGAGAAACAAAGAAGAGTCAGCGATGTTCTGGAGCGAGATGAAGACGAAGACCCGCCCTGGCAACTATCACCAGGGCGGACCTCGTAAGGATAAGAATGCAACAGAACACGACACATAACACACGGATGGAATGTGAATTGATCGATGCGTGACAGAGTGTGTGGTTAATATATGTGTGGGATGAGATGGCCGAGAGGTCCGCCGTAGCTACATGCGACCACGGCGGACCAGATGAGAGTAGTGACGTATCGAATGAGTATATGCTGAAACGACGAGCGTCTAATAAAATGCGAGAGGCCTTTGCGAGAGACGTGATGTAAATGTTGTTGCGGACAATGAAACTCACTATATATTCGACACGTCCTTGATCCTCCATGCGGTGAGGTCATCGTCTGTGCTGTAATAGTGCATGACGTAGATAGGGAGATTTGGATTTTTGGAGAGGGCGTATGCCAAGAACATCACCGCCATGCGAAAATGCGAGGACGACAGTCTGGTGTCGCCGTGACGTCTGTCGCTGAGAAGGGGGACGGTGTTGGCTATGTCGAGGTCGTCGAGATTCTCTTGCGGGCAAAACGCCAGCCAATATTCGCAAGACGGTCCTGTGCCGATGGCCATCATGCAGCCCGTTGGATCGAAGCCCAACTTACCGAACTTGGGGCGAAAGAGACGGGCGGGAAGACATAGGTTGAGGGCGATGGAAAAGGTGTGGTCGACGACCTTGTTGGGAAGCAAGGCGTGCAAACCGACGGAGCCTCCTACGACGAGGCAGAAGTCGAGGAAATGATTGGAGGCGTCCCAGGCGAGCATCTCGTCTTCGTTGTCGTAGTAGAAGTCGTCGTCGAAGCGAAGAACGGCACGACGATGCAAAAAATTAATGGCGGTCGCCTTGTCACCCTTTTTGAAGGTCCTGGCGAGGGTGGAGAGACTGACGGACTGCACCTTTGTCTGCTCCCAGGTACGACCCGTGGAACGCCCTCCATCCTGGGACATGAAGAGAGATTCGAAGATCTCGCTCTGAGGCAAGGCATCATCTGCCTCGACGGACGAAGGGACGTCGGCAAGATCAAAGGGTCGAGGCTCGTCTTGATCGCCTCGTCGAGCTGCTCCTTGAAAGGTCAAGGTAGCCATGTCGTCGTCGTCGTCGCTTTCGAACCTTGAACAACGAGCGGATAAGCGAGCATAGTCAGTACCAGAAAATTGTAAAATAAAAAAGAGAACGAGACTCACATACGGTCCTCTTGGTCAGACATGGTATCTATCGAAGAAATGCTGTATGTGCGAGCAGGGAGGCAAGCTGCAGAGAGGGTCAATGAAAATGGTGATAGCAAGAGGCTAGAGGGACGCACCAGGATGGAAAGAGTAGAGAAGGTGAAAAGAACGGCGAGGCGTAATGTCCGTCAGTTATATGTGCGGCGTGCTGGCAACGTAAAGGAGCTTACAAATTGGGGGAGGTAACCAGCGATCGAGGGACCTGGAATGTTGGGAATTGGAAATGAGAAAAATGAGAAATGAGAACGGAAAAACCGAGGAAGGACGGACCAAAGCGACAAGGAAATACGTGGCTCTTGAGGAAGGTCGATGTTGGTGCAAGAGCGAGCGAGGATGATAGCTGGGTGCACGGGCAAGGGGACGAGACACTGGGCATTGGGCATGGCGATACAAGCGAGGGATGACGAAATAAATGAAGGCCGTAAAGGACTTACTTACGATTTAGCGCTGAGGACGGTGAAGGTCTGAACCTTGCTGTAAGAGGATTAGCGCGACAGGGCGCCGGCAGGAGAGGGACCGAGATGCGAGGACTTGGCAGGGAAATGAACCGTAGAAGAAAGATACCTAGAGGAATCGGAGGACGGAGATGCATGGAGAGGAACGAGCAAGGAAAATGACGGAATGCGTAATAGATAACTTACTAGGAGTGAAACATGAAGATAGAAGAGATCGACTGACCGATGCGAGATGACTCGAAGATTCGAGCGTTAGGGCAGCGCAATGTTGTTGCTGTAGATGACATATCACGCAGCTGCAGGGAAGAATGAAACACTCACAACTGAACATAAGTATTACATCAGGAAAAACGGGAACTCCAATATTGCGCTACATAGGCTATGTAGCACCTATAGCCTGGTTGCATCTCCCCCCCCAATATTGTACCATGTAGCCTAGGATATATTTTCAGTTGCACAATATAGTGTCAGGTAGCTCGTACCTTGGCAATGTAGCGCAGCTATGTAGTGATCTATAGTAAGTCATTGTGGTAAGTACATCTCATGGTACATCATACTACTAGCACTTGCAAATAGCAGGGAGATCAATGGCATGCATTCACGGTTTAGTACAGTGGTCAATTCTACTCGGCCTCATCAATATCCTCAGACTCCAAGCCAGACTCCACCTCGTCACTGTCCTCAGCACCGCCGACCTGTTGATATTCACGGATCGCGTTGTGGATCTCGTCATCGGACAAACAGTCTTTGTCTCCAACATTGATCGGATCCACCTTTGCATGCAACCTGTGGTATCATTGTCAAACGTACAAGTTCAAACACTTGAGATGCACTTACCTGCCATTGTTGTTGAGTTCCGTCAAGATACTGTCGAGTATGCCATGATCCTTCGTTCGAGCATCGAATTTTTTGAGGTTTGCGAGATGCCGATCATAAGCCTCCCTATATTCACCGCTCGAAAAGCTGATATCCTCGCGTTCGCCCTCATACCATTCATCAATACAGCATTCGGCCTGCAGCCAACAATATTACCACCTGAAGCCAATGAAAAATAGCATGACTCACTGCAGTGTACACCAAGGCCAATGCAGGTAACGGAAACGGCGAAAAAGCCTTCTCGAACACAACTCCTTCATCCTTCTTGTTGCGGTACCAAAGTATATTTGCCGCTTGCTGATTTAACCTTGTACGAAATAGGCCACTGCGAGGCACGTTGTTCTTTTTGTCCCCGAGGTCCTTTCAACCAAACGTCAGTACAAAACATGACTCGAGATATGAGAACACACCCGGTAACACATGCCAAATTTATCCTTGAGCTGACGGGCGAGTTTGCGATTCCTAGACTTGATGGACTCCCGATTGGTGGACTCGAAACCATAAATACTCTCGACAAGTGGGCGAACCTTGCCTTTCACCTCACTCGTGAGATGCGATGTGCGCCGTGTGATCTTGATCAAGAAATTAGCTAGGTGAAATAATAGAACTCGAACACGTACCATTTGTATAATCTCCCCATTATAACCCATCTCCATTTCATAACACTCACATGCCTCCTTCCAGGCCTCCTTGGCCCACAATACCTGCGTCATTCGATCCGGATAGGCATACTTGGATGCGAGCCGCACACAAAAATGACTGATTGCATACTTTATAAGTTGCTGGACTGCTACTTCGTAATCCCGGGCCGCTACACGTCCCTTACTCTGATGAATCTTGAGTGGAAGTCTCTGTTCACCTTGCTGTGGTGAAGGCGATTGTGGCGATTGTGAGGACTCCCGAATCCGTTTATGGCTCTGTGCACCCTCATCATCTGAGGGTGGTGGTCGCATACGCTTCAAGAGACGCTGAGCTGCGGGATCATTCAGCTCCCATTCCAATAGATAGAGTACCACTCACCATCATAGTCATCATAGTATGTATCTCCGCTGGTGAACACATCACTGTTGTTAGGTCCTGCATCGTCATTGTCTTCGTCTTCGTCGTCATTGCCATTTCTCTCGATGTCATCATACTGCCCGCCATCATTCAAGTCTTCAGTGGACTGCACACGTCGGAGTTGGATGAGCTCATTAGCACGTGCCTTCGTCAACCTCCTTGGTGCAGGCGGGGGGTCACAATTGATAAAACCAGTCTCCTGGGAAACAAAGCATCAATGCCCGAGTCCTAAGGGAAGTTAAAAATATGGCCGACATACCTTTGTAAGGGGGTCATCAAACCAGCCCCCAGAGCCCCCAGAAACTGATGTTCTCGATGGTGCTGGTGTATGAACCTTCAAGTTTGATCAGTCATCAAATACAAAGAGTCAAACGAAGCTTACCTGTGTGATGCGCTTGGGCCGTGGGGTGTCACGGTGCTTCTCACGCGGAGCAACTGTGCTGAACCGGGGCCGCAGATCCAGTGGTCCATTGGATGGTACACTACCTTTGGTGGACAGGGTGATAGCCTGTGATGAGAACTGCGTGCCATCATGTGTACCTGGACATGATTCAGTAGGAGGCAAGTGATGCGACAGTCAACGACATACCTTTGTCACCATGATTTTTACGGGTGGCCTTAGTTTTATCTTGACCTCTAGGGCGTTGTCGTGCCTCACGGCGTTCTTGGTCCTCCTCAACTATGGTATAATATAGTTAGTGATGATAGTGTAGTACATAAGAAAAAAATACCTTGATATCTAACCTTCTCTGAAGGACGGCGTTCACGTTGTTGACGCTGAGAGGGAGCACAATCAGTATGATTGAGAATATTACTCAGTGCTTGTCGAGTAGGAGCTGTAGAGGACATTCTGGGTGTAGACAGAGAGTTAGAATGCTAGGAGGAGAATACGGGACAGAGCACACCTTTTTTAAAACACCACATCCTTTATATTGTCGCGTCGCGTCGCGTCGATGTACTTACACAATCAACAATCGACGTGCTGGAATCAACAATCGACGCGACACGCTGGTACTGATCTTGAGGCAAAAAAACTTTCGATGTCCGATGTCGGACAGATGGCACAAGTCAGTCAGGTGAAACCGGTCAAACTGTCACTTACAAGTCGGCTTTTTCGGCTTCTCATCCACCTGCTCGTCCATCATGCACCGCTGCAATTTTTGCCTGAAAGGCAATTTCAAAACTGCGAGAGCCGTTAGCATTCATATCGGCAGAACTAGAGCCTGTAAGGAACACATGGACCGGCTGTGCAACCATGAGCAAGCCTCAAAAGAGACCACACAAGCCACACCCAATAATGACCATGAGATGGACGTTGACGGAGACATACCTTGGGAGATTGATGGCCAGGTGGATGGCATACAGGAAGAGCCAAGATCAATGATGCCAGATCAGCATTGTGGTGTCCAAGTTGAAGAAGTAGACGACGAGGAAAGTATGTGGATGCGTTTTGTGCAGTCATACCCAGGGCAGGTAGCGCAAACACTGGGCCATGCTGAGACAATGTTCCATGAGATCAAAGCCCGACAAGAGGCTCAAGGCCTGGATCCATGGGCACCATTCGCAGATGCAGAGGAATGGGGACTTGTCAAATGGTTGATATCGCGGGTGGGCCAAAATGCCATAGAGGAATTCATGAAGCTACCAATAGTAAGTCAGTTTGTTTCAGCCGCGATTCACAACATACTCACCAATGCACAGACGAGCTCCCTTAAAACGTCTTTCACGAGCAAGTACAGTCCTGATGAAAGCGATAGATCAGCTTCCCCGCGGCACAGAATGGCAGTTGAAGCGAATAAGTGTAGAGGGGAACAAACTCACAAATGAACAGCAGTATGAGACCGAGGATCTTGAGTTGTGGATGCGGGACCCAGTAGAGTGCATCCGCGAACTCATGGGAAATCCAGAGTTCGATCACATGGTGTCCTATGCACCAGAGAGGGTGTTTTCAGACGCGGAGGGAAAGACCAGGCGGTATGACGAGATGTGGACAGGTGACTGGTGGTGGGAGATGCAGGTAAGTGCCAGTGTCAACAAAGCTGGCAAAAAACGCACTAACACCTTTCCCACAGGGAAGATTGCCCCAAGGGGCCGTTGTTGCTCCAGTTATCCTAGCATCCAATAAGACTTCGCTGTCGCAGTTCCGGGGAGACCAGGAAGTGTGGCCTGTGTACCTGAGCCTCGGAAACATCTCAAAAAATGTCCGAAGTCAGCCATCCAAACACGCCACAGTCCTCATTGCATACTTACCGATTTCGAAGCTAGAATGCTTCACGCGTGACACGCGGTCCGTTGAACGTTATCGGCTCTTCCACTATTGCATGTCGCAGGTCCTGGAGCCATTGGTCAGGGCAGGTGCGGAAGGAGTTGATGTCACCTGCCCAGATCGTCAAGTACGACGCCTGTATCCTATCGTGGCAGCATATATTGCTGATTTTCCAGAGCAGTGCCTGGTGGCATGCTGCATGGAAAACCGATGCCCGAAGTGTGTAGTGGGCCGAGAGGAGCGAGGGGACATGAAGAACTCACCTATGCGAGATCGAGACTCCACGGTCGAAAATCTGCGCTTGCACTGCGATGGTGAAATAGGAAAAGATCAGTTTGAAGGAGAGCTGGGACTAAGAGCCATCTACTCACCTTTCTGGGCAGCGCTCCCTCACAACGACATCTTCTCATGCATCACCCCCGACATTCTACATCAACTGCACAAAGGAGTCTTTAAGGATCACATTGTTAGCTGGTGCGCTGATATCATAGGCGAGGAAGAACTTGATGCACGGTTCAAGGCGATGACGTCGTATTCAGGACTACGACACTTCAAAAAAGGCATATCCAAGCGCAAACAATGGACGGGGGCAGATTATCGCGAGTTGCAGCGTGTCTTTCTCGGTGTGATTGCTGGGGCAGTTGACAACAAAGTTCTGACGGCAGTGCGTGGTGTCTTAGATTTCATTTACTATGCGCAGTATCGCACGCACACGGATGAGACACTTGCCCATATGCATGCTGCCCTCACCTCATTTCATGCCAGCAAGCACATTTTCATCGACCTTGGGGTGCGCGAACACTTCAATATTCCGAAAATTCACTCCATGATTCATTACATCAATGCCATTCGCTTTCTCGGCACTGCGGACGGTTTCAACACTGAACTGCCTGAACGGCTGCACATCGATTTTGCCAAACGGGCTTACCGTGCATCAAATCGCCGCGACTACGTCATGCAAATGACAACCTGGCTACGACGCCAAGAGTCCATCCACATTCAAGACGCCTACATTCGCTGGTGGGAATCCCATCACCCCGTCAATCAAGAGTGGCAAGACTCGGATGCCAGTGACTCTGGTTCAGATTCGGATGACGCAGGACCTGGACTATTGGAGAACCGCGTTGACTTACCCTCTCAGGTCCAACGGTTCACAATGGTGACGGGTTCCCGTGGCTACTTCGTCCCTAGGACATGCCCGTTTCCGAATTCAACAATCCAGCGCTTACTTACCGACCACGATGCATCTCTTTTCATTCCAGCTCTTGAAGAATTCCTTCAGAAACATGTTCGAAGCTGGTCACGCTGAAAACTTACACTGCAAGATCAGGTGGATGTTTACAAGTACTTCAAGACTCTCTCTCCACCACGACCCCATATCAACAACCACAAGTGCTTGTTCAAAGTTCATGCGTCGCCAGTGATTCCTGCATCAGATGTGAGGAGACCACCGGCACCTGCACACTTTGACAGTGTGTTGGTCATTGAAGATGGGAATGAGTACACCGGTCGAAGGTATATCTGGTGAGCATTGTAAATTGGTTGCAGTGGGCTCCGTTCTGACCTACCTTAGGTCTGCGAGTGGGCGAAGTCCGAGTCATTTTCAAGCTTCCGTCACGTCTCGGTAATTTTCCACACCCGCTGGCTTATATTCACTGGTTTCGACCCCTTCAAACGTTTGATGAGAATATGCACAGCTTCCGCCTCAGCAAGTCTTCACGTCAGCGTGGTCCTTACGCACTGGTGGTACCGGTCCATCAAGTTCTTCGCCCGTGCCATCTTATTCCTCGCGTTGGTCGAGAGTCGGACGTGCGCGAAGACTTTTATCTCAACAGGTACATAGATCTGGAATTATTTGACCGCTTGTCTGTGTAGCTATGATACCATTAATACTAACTATAGGGTGCAATATTGACTATGAGTTGCTGGGAAGACCACATAGCTACTATTGGCATCATGGCACGCTACAGTGCGGTATTTAGTGCAATGGATGGTGTATAGGTGCTCTATGGTACCACCAAGGCTATGTAGTGCTATATACTTTTGCAGCGTGCAACTCGCGTCTGACCTTTTTCCTGATGCTCATCGCGTCTCAGATGGAACAATTTAGTTGAGAATGCCTTGAGATCGACCAGAAAGATGCAAACATGGATGATGACCCTTACGCTAATGCGTCCATGGACAGAGTGTATGATCGTGCAGCCAGACTTGTGAAGCGCACTTTAGATGTCGAGGAGGTGGTAGTCATGGATGTTTCACACTGCGAAGTACTGGAGACGCTCAGTGCCGAAGCAATGATATCTGTTGTCGTGGTATGGCGTCTGTAAGTATATGGTAGTCTCCCGTAGTCAAACCTTGATAAAATGAAGACAGTGTCTCTGAAGTGTCTCTGAAGTGCCTCTTAAGTAAATGTCTTATAAGTGTCTCTGAAGTATGGCTAACCGCTACAGCACTCTCAGTTCAAAGTCCAAGACCCAACACTTCGTCATGTGATCCTACAAAGTTCATGTACCTCCACTGCGCGATTCAGATTCCAATGAATCTAATCCTTTGCACTTCAAATTCAAGATGTTCCGCTTGAATTGGTGCGTGTACAATCTCCTCATGTAATTCCCGTCGTGTTGATATAATCTACTCCTGCGCAGAGCCCATCTATGGCTCATCCATGCCTCCTCCAGTGACCACCGCGTGGCCATTGAGTGTTCCGTCAAGCGCATATCTCTATCAGCCCGAAACGTTGGGCAACGAATTTCTAGTACTCACGTATGTCTTTTTATGGTCTTTTCGCTATGCGTTTCACTCAGTTATTCCGGTGACTTCTAGGAAACCCTAGACGAAGGGTCTTTCTTCACTTGACGCGACCTCTTCTGCTTTCTCAGCTGAGCTCAATCCAGAGTCCATGCCTCTACCCCCGTCTTCCACTTCCACTCTCACTCATCCAGCCACCACTCAGTCCATCCTCGATCCTCGTCATTTTGCCTCATCGCACTATCATGTCCGATCGCTCAGAAAACCGATGTATCAGACTCGAAGGTGTGTAACTTCATATTGCCTCCATACCCGTTTTGTGATTCACATGCTCTATCTACAGTCATCATCCCTTCCTAACCACCACCCAACAGACGCATCCGATGAAGGCATCTGCCTTCGACGAATCGTCCTCGAGCTCTGTCCTCTGGGCTATCAACGCCGTCCATGTGCACTTGACAGGCTTTCAGGTGGATCTTCGGGCGTTAGCGCGGTTCCTGCTCCTACCTGCATACCAAGACTTGCGAGCATGATAACTCGCATCCTTCATCCCTCTCAGCGGTGTCAAGCGCCGCTCCCTTGTTGAGCGATGTTTCGCATCCAAACTCACACTCCACATCTGCTTGGAACTGTCACAGCGATTGTCGCAAGCATCAGATCTTCAGCAAATTGGAAAGATTCAATACAGAACTAAGGGCCTTTGCCTTCATATTTGCGCCCTCGGCGCATGCGTTCTCGTGGATATGCACCCCCAGAAGTCAAAAAGAGGGCTGGTTTGCCCTCAAAGAGTGAGTTTTCAGTTTTCGACACTCACGCATTCTAATTAATGAGCCGTGTCTCAGTACCGGCTGTGGACGGATACGCTTGGACAGGACGAACAGCGCTTCTGGCAAGAGCTACTGTCCCTGGAGCCCGATCATGCCTTTTAAACGCGTCTTCTATCCACACTTCTCAAGGACGAGCGCCTAGGTTCACGCAAGGTCTGTCATCTACAATATTGTCCAACATCCAACACTCTGGAACTGACAGGCCAATACCCGCCAGTAGCTCGTGCTTCATGCCCTCTTACTGTCTGCGTCATATTTGCAGCCGACAGCAAGGGCACTGAAGAGACCCGCAAGAAACTATCGATACTGATACTACGATCGTATGTTGTCCATTCTCACTGGCCATCGACGTGGAGTGTTCTCTGCATGCTCTGACAGCGCTATTTGGCGAATCGACTCTCGTTGACCTACAGTCTTGATTGGAAAGGCAGCTGATTTGCACTTACATTTGCTTACATTGGATGTTCCCCGATTCGAGGTGCGTTGAATTGATTTTGTCTCTGTATGCGTGTTTGATAATCGTGCATTACAGCCCGCTTCCCGTTGTCCTTCGACATCTTCCTTACTTGAAAAGCCTTCCACCTCCGGATACACTACTAACGCCCCTTCAGTTCACGCCATCTCAACTCGAGGCCTTCCGGAGAACCAATATATACGGTGCTACGCGTGATCGTCAAGAATGCTGGATCACTGAGTGGAATACATGTCAGACGTTCGTCCACGCTGTTAATCCGGATTGTGCTGAAAGATACACTTGGTACGCGTCTCCCGTGTTTGCTTTCCCCACGTACGTTCCTCAAACCAGATCAGGGACAAATAGCATCGACATATCTTTCAACCCACCCATTTCCATTCACGTTTCTATCTCGATCCCCTACGCTGCAGACCACTTCCTCGAGTTATCCGTTCTTGCTTCCAGGCATGGATATCCTGAACCATTTTTGTGGACAGCCCGTGTCTTGGTGCACGTCATATTCAGAAGGAAGCACAGAAGCAAGGGATGACTCGGCCACTATTTCCATCATTTCGCATGCCACGACGCTAACTAACCCAGAGAGTCTCAGCGCGACATGGAAGGGTACTAGTGCAACTGGAGGTAACACCAAGAATTTCATTGGCGGCGCGTTCGTCGACAGCAAGACAAGTCAATGACATAATGTGCTCGACCCTGTATGTCTATGCGCCATTCTACGGTGTAAGTTTGTATGTTGATGATTTTTCTGTAGTCAACCCAAACATTACTCACACGCGTCTCTGAGACTACCATGGAGGAGTTTGGCCAGGCAGTCGACGCTGCTAGTCAGGCATTCAGGTCATAAGTAAGCAAAGTGTTCTCGCTCGCCAACGTTTTGCCATAGAGTGCGTTTTTGAGTACCCACCTTCCCAACACTTGACCCACTTACACTACATCCTTGGTCAGCTATACACGTCTTGTCGTGTACTCTTTTGGATTTGGAGGCGTTGGTACTTACCTTACCTGGCAAAAAGATCAAATTCCTCGACTACACCTTCCCCAACGACAGGTCAATCCTCCTCCTACCATCCGAACGTGTCGTGTCCTCTTCCATACGCGCGTCGAAGCTCTGTCGCCAAAACGGCGTGGTAGCAAACTGCGTCTCCGATTAGCGCTAGCCTCACGACGACGAAGACACGGTAGCTGGTGCTTACCAGCATGCGGCTATTGTGCGTGAAGCAGAAGGAGGGCGGTCAAGTGAGTAGTTTGAAGAGTGAGGTCGGTCTAGGCTTGTCAGGGGCGGGAGATAAGGGCAAGGAGTGAGAGAAGCCAAGGAGAAGGAGCGAGACGCAGCCAAGGACAGACAGAATGTGATTGAGAGCGCAGAGCCGAAAGGCGAGCGAGAGTTTGTTTTCTTGACGGTCAGTTGCTTCTTTCCTCCACTCCTGCTCTGGTGTTTTTACTGCTAATGCTTATATTCTTGTTATGCACGCTGCGCAGTCTACGAAATACAACATCATTTCCAAAACATAGCAATTTCACAACTTCTAAGTCAGCCCCTTGTACAACAATTTGTGCTAAAACGAGTGCATGCACGAGTGACTGAAAGAAAGAAAATCACGGCAAATCCTGCTGTGTGCAACCAAAGCCCAATGACCTCGCAATATACAATCATGCCCGGAGCCGTTGCTGCCGCAATCTTTTCTCCATTCGACGCACACCAATGTTCGCACCCCAAGTCTATGTGCGGCTCTTTTGTTCTGCAGACTTTGAATGTTCAGTAAAGTAGTGTTTCAAGTTCAACGGGTACCTACATATCTAGTACTTTCGCTGAGCGCTGCTCGCAATTCACTAATTTCTATTTGCATTTGGTCTCGTTCCGCTTGGCCTTGTGCGAGACCTTGTGCGAGACCTTGTGTGAGACCTTGTGCGAGACCTTGCTCCATACCAGACGTATAGAGCTGAAAAAAATGACGTATCACCATCAAGTGAGGGCGGTGACAGAAGAGTTACTACTACCTGTCGCTCTTTAGTTTCACTTGCCTTTCTCTTAAGTTCGTCTTCATTCTCTATATTCCTCCATCTCACACCGTAATCTCTGCACACAGCCTCCACACTATCAGCCTTCCGGATTGCAAGCCCACAGTAGTGAGCACGCTGGTCAATGGGAGTGTTGTGCGTTTCAGTGCAATCAGGGAAGAGCTTTTTCAAAGTCTCCCACACAGTGAATGCAAACCAGTAACACTGGTTCTGGTATAGGTGGTAGTTCGGTGCTTGTTCGTTCACCACGGACAAGAGGATTGATATCTGTGCTGCCGACGGACATGCCAGAGGAGGGAAATCAAGCGTATGAAGTTGGGTGAATGGAGTGTAGGCATCCGCAAGGTACTGCGGAAATGTCGAACCCTGGCTAGAAGTATATACAGCATCTTGGGCAGCAGTTTCAGAAGCTGAGGGGTAGAGTAGATTGGACTTATGGATGAGTTTTGACGAGGAATTGTCGCTGGGGTCCTGCTTAGGAACACGTTCTATGACCACAGTAGCAACTGCGGACTCAGAATTCCAATGACGAAAATGCAAGAGCAGAAACTCGTGCTGTTTGTACCGGTTGCATTTACAATACGTGGCCCGTTTGAGCCTACATTGTAGGGAAAGAGGAGTAGACATGAGCAGTGTCTGCCATGCTGCCACATCGGTACGGCTCTCCACCAAAACGAAAAGCCCAGGAACGTCAGTAGGAGAATCTGACATGAATGGACGAAGAAGTGTAGCGAAGAAAGCTTGAAGGCTGAAACGAGTTTTTAAGTCTTGCTTCATGACGAGTTGACAAGGGTTGTCTGCTGAACAGGTGTCTGGATGCACGGCAGTTTCATTCTATGTATAGCAGTGTGGATTGCTGATACTGAAGTAAGTACTGACGTCGATGATACCGAATGGAGAAAGACGGCAATGTGTTCAGCATCTGATCCCTTTTCCAAAGATCTCTCGACCATTGACTTCTGCAGCTAGTCATAATCATCGATTTCGCGTCAGTCACATCAGGAACGTTTGCAAGCAGGCAGATTCGTTTCGTCAGCGCCTGTACCCTTGATCAACCCTACAGTTTCTTATGCTGAAAGTGTAAAAAAGGTTCATTCTCTTCGCTCTCCTAACGCTGTTCAAAACTCTCTTGGAGACTTCCCAGCAATCTCTGGCGCGTCTGGAATATCTTCGTCTCCTTCACCACCTTTGAATGCCACGTCCCATCTTAGCTCGGTCAAAGCGATAAGCGGATCCCAGGTCAGTGCTTCTGATTTTCCAGAACTCCCCACCGAGATATCTTCACAGAACGCTGTCAAGGACCACAACGGACCAATGAACCACGTGCATTCGAATGCTAACAACGTGCCAAAGGCAGCGCCTGCTGTGAACGTTTGGACAGAACGTTTGAAAGAGCAGATGGCGCTTGCACCCACATGCACGCATCAACCTCAGCGACAACCTCGAACAATAGTCATTAATGACTGTCTACCCACTCCTTTTCCGCTCATTGTAAGTCATTTGTTGCCGGAGTTAACAAAGGCTGATATCACCTTGTGTGACAGGTCTACAAACCAGTGACCTTACGCCAGCAATGGGATGTGCTGCCACAGTGCAAAGCGCACATCCAAGAGTTTGTTTGGTCGCTGACCGTCAGCACTGGTGTGAAGGTCTTCTCCATTAAGTTCATGCAGCGTATCATTATTGTCCAGACACGCGGAATTTCGGGCCCTACGGTACCCTTCCATCAGTCTCTCCTTCATACGCACACTCATGGTGACACCCGCTCCATAATATATAGCTTCAAAATAAAAAGAACCCCAACATTTCAAATGTCCCTGCCGATCATCCCTTCCTTCCAGGGCCTGATCACAATGTTGTATACCAGCCAGTGAGTATTTGCATCTAATATTTGTAAGAACCGCGTATCTGACGCTTGTCATGAGGAACCCTGAGCTTTTGAGCACGATACTTCACTCCTGGAGCAATTTGGTCAAGCAAAGGCCCGCCCTCGTGCAATTGGTTGTCTCGTCACTCTCTTCTTGGACTCCAGGCGCTCTGTCTGGACTCCCAGCATCATCTGTCGAAGGCGTTGGAAAGGCTGTTCGTATATTGCTCATTGAATTTCAAGGTGAGTGACGTCATGATGATATCGAGCCAGGTGTACTGAAGTCAAACATAGAGGACCCCATGGTTCTTCCTTTGGAGCTCAGCTCAACGAGGCGCTCTCTCTATGACCTACACGCATAGAAAGAGCTTACACTGATGTTCTGGTTGTCAATGTCTCTAGCCCTAACACACCTGGACTACGGTAAGACCTGTACCATCATTCAGGCGTTATCTGACGACCCTTCAGTGGTATTTAGTTTATATCATTATTGCGATGCTTGCGAGCTCGTATGCGCCGGCATCCCTTTTGTTGTTCTACACAACGAAATACAGCTACAACGCTGCTCAGGTTAGCTCGTCGCGTCTGCGTCTGAAGACATGAATGTCCGTCTCTGGCGACTCTCAGATCGGCAAAATGTTGGCATCTTTAAGCACTCATCCCCGCCACGTTCTGCCACGTTCTCGATGGACGGCAGGCATATCCTCAGTGGAGGTTATGATAAAAAAATATCAGAGTGGGACATACCAAAGGACGCCAATTCCAAGGCGAGTCTACATTCTTCACTCTCATAATTAAACACAATTCGAGCCTGCTTCGCGCAGATCCTGCCTATCACGGCAGCCCACGACGCATGTATAATTGGGCACCTGCCTGCCGCTGAAGACTTGTTCACCCAAGAGATTCACATCGACGCCAACAACTGTAGTTCATATGCACATCGCTCATTCGTTATGGCCCGACAAAACAAGTGGGACCACGCCCTTGAGGATGCAATCAAGGTGAGCTATATCGACTTATCCCAGCTTCGCTAACTTTCATTCGCGACATAGTCCATCGGCATTCAGCCTTCTTTGATAGGCTATATCTCCAAAGGCATCGCCCTATGCGGAAAAGGCCTTGTTCGGGAGGCGAGGATAGCATTCGACGTCGCGTCCATGTTCACCGATACAGACCCAGACACCACCCATTTTCTTCTCTTGATCAAGGCATGTCAAATTCCGTTCCGCATACTCTCTGCTTCATTCTGTATATCAGACCATCGCATTATTCAATGCAGATCAATGTGAGGAAGCAATGTTGCTCGTCAAAGAGCTGACTGCCGTTTGTCCGAATACCGATCCACGCGCGCGTCGTGTCGTGGAAGTATGTACTATGCGCCTATGCCCCGTCATCAAACCTGACCATTGTCACTCGCACATTAGGCATATCTCCATGTTGAGCTCAGAACCAAAGCCTTGGGTGACGCGCGTCACGACGAAGCTGCTGATCACTTCACTGCCGCCGTCACCTCTGATGCTTTTTTATTCAAGATTATTCATCAAACATACGACGATTTCGTCATGGTGCGTCAAAATACTTAGTGCATATCTAACACTTCTCATAACTGAATGTTTTGTCCAGCTCTTCGGCTGGGATCTCGAGTCCTTGGTGCTTACGACGCACCACAAACGGTGCCAGGCTTTCCTCTCGGCAGGCAAATCCGATGAAGCCCTATCCATATGCGGTCGGCGCTTAGCAGCTAAGCGCCCAAACTTTCGTTTGGATTTTTTTCACCCTCTTCCTTCAACATTTTATTTAGACTCTTCTATCTCATCTTGTAGCCTTCGATCTTATCTTCAACCCGGACGAAAGTCCGGGTTCAAATTATTCTGTTTGTGCTGTGTAGGTACCCTCGCCATAACTTCCCTTTTCCCACACCTTCTCGACTTCTTTCTGGCCCACCTCCATTCACCACGACCTCTGGGCACCTCGACACTTTATGTACTCGTTCGGACACAGTCAATGATCTCCCCGCCAAAAAATCTAGCTGCCCGCGTCTTTCCCTCTCCCATTATACTTATCTACTCCCCGCGCCATTTAATTCGTTACCCGGATCACTCAGTCCAACATTATGCGCGAATCTTTTCCCCGGGCGCTCTATAGGGAGGAGGAGGACTTGGTGAGTCCGTATCTTTTTTCAACATCGTTTTCTCATTTAGCGCTACTGGGATCACACTCTAGTGATCCTTATCTACTCCCCGCACCAATAAATTTGCTACCCGCATCACTCGGTCCCAAGTTATGTGCCAACCTCCTCCCATCTCGCACCGCCCTTCCCTGCAACCTCGCGTCGTGCCTCAGGCCTCTCAGCACCATCAACCTGGTTGGAATCCTGGCCGCAGGTCAGTTCTCCTCTGTCTTAATCGTCGAGTATTCGACTCGCGCGTATATGCAGCTTAAGTATATACCGAGTCCAAGTCTTGGTGTACCCAACAAGTCTCTCTCTACGGATGTCGTTAACCAGGTCCACTTTTACTATGACCATGGTCATGTCGTACGCCTTCTCTTACTCTTTTGCATTACTCTTTCGTGACCATCATCTGTAGTACGATGGGCCCAAACAATGCTTCGTTTTTGAGCTGGTCCCAGTTGTCAAGCCTTCTGCACCACTGTAAGGAGCACTTCGTCGCGTGAAAACTACACAACACTGATCTTACATTTAACTCAGTGACATCATGTTCCTCCAAGACGCTACAGGGAGCCAACAGCCATACATCGACACCGCACGCAACAAGATCAGCCAGATTTGCAACACCCTCATATCCGGGGGCAAATTCGCACCTCAAGATCTCAGATTCGGCCTCATCGCCTTCCGCGACCATCCTCCTCAAGACCAGAGCTTCGTCACTCAGCAATTCCCTTTCACGACCGAATTCGGAGTCGTCGCGTCGAATCTGGCTACTGGCAGTGGAGACAGACCTGAAGCTCAAAGCGATGCTTTGTCCGCTGCTCTCAAGGTTGACTGGAAGGACAACGCGACAAATATCGTTGTGTTGATTACCGATTCGCCCCCGCATGGGGTTGGAGAGGACGGTGATGTTTCCCTCTAGGGTGGCCGCTTCGTAAGTCATCTTTTGTTCTTCGGGATCAGCGACTAATGCTAGATTAGAAATTGACCCGCTTCGTGTTGCGACAAGAATGGGAAAGGCTGGCATCACTCTGGTATGTCGAACATTCCGCATTTCGTGCTAGAGGTTAATGTTGATACAGTATGTGATTGCGTGCGAGCCCACTCTGAGTCAGTATTACAAGGTGAGATCATTTGCTTTATGCTGCTTTCGTCAGACGCAATACTAATTACGCAGAGAGCATCTGATTTCTACGCAGGACTAGTGAAGAGAACTGGGTAAACCAATCGCAGCTTCACTCACACACCCACACGCTAACATTCTACAACAGAGGAAAAGTAGTCAACCTCGGCGATCTCAGCATACTGTCCACTCTCGTCGCCGGTTCAGCTCTAGAAGTCGCCGACGGCGAGAAATACGTCACGCAGTATCAGGCTCAAGTTCGCAGCATGGCGAACAAATGAGAAACTGAGCGCTGGTGAAATCTCTCAGAGGCTACACAAGAACTTTGTGACTGCAGGCGCCCAACACAGCACCCTCGTCGTCGACAACACGTACGAAGAGAGTACGCAGGGAAATCCGAATGTCGACGTTTGGTTCAATGCTGAGAACCTCGACGAGGCGAGGAATAAAATCCAGGAGGTACAGTGTCGATTGTCGAATCTTGTGCTCGCAATGCTCATATCTCCATCAAGGTCCAAGGCAATCGCATTATCGAAAAATACCAGACCCCTGGGGTAACGCAATCAGCTGCTGTGCAGGTGCAGCCGATCAGCTTGGCTCAGGTGAGTTTGTCCTTGTGTCGTGTTGAAGTTTGTAGTAACTCTTTTTCAAGGTCCAGACTGTCGTTCAGAAGTGTCTCATGAGAGTATCGTAAATTCAAAGACCACGGTGCCCCCGCGGATACCAAGATGTACTAGTAGCGCCTGACTGGAGTTGTGTAGCACTGTGGCAAATATCATTGAATTAAAAGATGAGGGTCTGCGGATAGGTGCTCTAATTTGTGAAATTTCGTTGGTTATATGATGGACCCGTCCCCGAGTCTCGATGTTTACTCGCCCGCAGGCTAAAAAACGAATCCTCCTGATAATAGCCAATCGAAACTTCCACTACCGACGGTCCCAGAGTCACACGACGATACTGCAGAAGAAGAGCGACACTGCTAAGTATGAGATGCAGCCGTTTCAAGGTCCTCCTCATTCAAGCAAAGAAACACTCACCAACCGCCTCTCCTCACCATCTCAGCAGCCGTCTCCTCCTTGCACATCCCAGCCATACTAGTCGGTGGTGTATCATCAGCTGTATTCGGAAGAGGCCGAAGAGACGATACTGGTGTTAATCGAGCGCTAGAAGCGGGTGAGATTGCTGGTGCGAGAGTAGAAGTTGCGAGGGATCTGCGGGGTTGTGGGAGAGTGTAAGTGAGATATCAAAGGGATGTGAGGTCGCCCATGGATCAGGCGAGCGACTTGTAGGTCGAGACGATAATGCCATTGCGCCCCATTCGTCGAGAGCTGAATTAGGTAGATCACGTTGATCAGCAGGAGTGTTTATGGAGAAGGAAATGATACGTACTCGGAGAGCCCGACCAGTCAGCCGTAGAGCACCTATAGCACGAGGAATGGAACGTGCACGAGTGAACTACTTGCGAAGGCCGAGAAATGCCACAAGTGTGTTCTAGCTCTAGGTTATTATAGATAAAACCAATTAGTTTACACTCACTGGTAAGGTTGGAATGATGAACTGGGAGTCAGTGAATGACAGGCTGAAGCGCTGAAGGACGACACTAGGATCAGACATAACGTGCACTCAGAACTTGTGATAGCATAAGGAAAGCTGAACAGTCACGTGGTGCGATTTGTAAGCAACAGGCTTACATTTTAATATTGGTATACTAGCGTCTGAAGTACATATCTGTCATGGTTCCTCAGTGTCTCATTGCCGTTTGGTTCAGAGCTGTTCTACGATCGGGGGCACCATCATGAATTCTTATCATTATCTTCAGAACTGGCCTCGTCTGGGGCCCAACTTGACTCAGCAGACATCGACGAAACTGCTATGTTCGGCTCTAAGGATGAGTATTGTGAAAGCTCGTTTTCAGGAGATCAAGCCCTGACCACCTATCCTACAGCTGTAGAAGGCGACTCTATCATAAGGCATTTTACCAGTCTGCTTCCATCCCTTTATCCCAATGCACATACAGTATGCACTCAGTATGTCATTTTATATTTTTATCCTTCGAGTCCACTAATGATCTTCACTAGCTGTCCCTGTTTTCAATATCGATAAAAGGCTGTTTGCTTTGATTTGTGCTTACAATGCTACTGATTCATCACGGCGATTTGTAAGGATTCAGCTAGTTCAGTGAGACGCCTTCATCCTGACTTCATCCTCAGCTAGAGGGACACGAACTGTCTTATCTTCGTGCTATAGGTAGGTTTCCCCGAGTTTCATCTCAATTATCACTGAGAAAGCATAGGTGTCATCATTCTCTCCGCTGTCCTCAAGAGGAGGATGATATTGGCCGACCAAGCCAAGAGTTTGTTTATATCCAAGTTTGGTGCATGCTTCGCTTTCATGGGTAACATTAGTAATTCCTCTCAAAAGTATATCTCATGGGCTTCGTACCCCTTTGCATGGGGTAAGGCTTGACATTCTTTGCTGGCATATCTTCCTTCTGATGGCTGTGCATAGATTCTTGCTGCGGCTGAATTACTCTCCGACACATCGTTAAGCCATAGCCAGACTTCGTTCCTGCACACTGTCCAGGCATGCAGGACATCACTTGTTGAACCACGTTCTCGACTTCACGAAATTGAGTGGCAACATGAAAGCAGGTGACGTAGACAATGTCATTATGAGGAGCATGTGAGTTGGGATTGATTTAATGCATGTCGTTGCTTAAGGTTGACACATAGCATGGATCCCAAACAACTTGTTGAAGAGGCAATCGACGGATCGTGGATTGGATACTGTGCCTGTACATCTGCCATTCGCAAGTCGGAAATCGGGAGTGTGTATGCTCCAGCGATGGAATAGCGGTCTTCGAGTGTTATGGCTGCTGCAGCCTCTTCAAAACACGTGGAGATCATTGTCGACATCGACCGAACGTGAAGGCAGTAAGTCCTCCAGGCTGTTCCTTCCTACTTACCGCTGACTTTCGTGCAGGGATGGATTTTGAAGTGCGACAAAGGTGGTATTAGAAGGGTGTTGATGAATCTTTTTGGAAACAGCCTGAAGTTCACGACTGTAAGTATGATTAAACACCTCTTCTGTGTGGTTCCTAACGACTATACAGGATGGTTACATTCACGTATCTTTACGCCAAGTATCTGTGCTAAATGAAGAGCCTTGCATGGTGGAGTTATGTGTCAGTGATACGGGAAAGGTATTAAGCTGCATGCATGCGGCGGTTTGTTAACACTGACACTTGTTACAGGGAATAAGCCAAAATTTTCTGAAGGTAGCAGTTTTACCAGACCAATGGTCATCGTTTACTGACAAAGAATTTATAATCACTTGTTTCATCCCTTTTCCCAGGAGAACCCTCTACAAGCTGGGACAGGCTTAGGTCTTGCAATTGTCAACAGCATCGTCCAGTCTCCAAGTGTGGGCGGAAAAGTGGAAGTATCCAGCGAAGAAAGCGTTGGTACCGACATCAAGATCACCTTCCAAGCAGAAACTTTGGAAGATGGCGCGAGTGCTCTTCAAACTCCTTTTATATTCGATGGTGTTGCCCCCAATGTTACCTTCCTCGGGTTCAAGCAGAAGAGCAAAGGCATTCAGATGCTCAGTGATGTCCTTCGCAAGTACCTCCAGGACTGATGTTAGTTTCAGCATGTCCCGTTATCTGTTGAATTGTCGTTGCTTGTGCGACTCAGATCCGTCAAGGTGTCCGCTCCTAGCAGCGTCAGGCCGGGAGTTACCTTTATGTTCCTTCCTAGCGAGACACCGTTGCCTGCCAGCCTCCAGCCTCCCCCTTCTGCCATCACATCAGCAATCCGGAAATATGCTCATGTTTCTCATTGCAACCTTCCTTGCTATTACGATCGCCTGTGGTGTAATCACTGTGACGCTAGAACGCAATCATCTTTCATATGGTATGCATTCCTTATCAACAGAATCAAATGCATCTTATGCTCATGAAATTCCAGAGGAGTCTGTTATTTCTGGCTCCTGGAGCTGGTCATCACTTCATCTGCGCTCGAACTCCAATGAGAATTGATGTTATCGAGAGGCTAACAATGATACTCAACTACGATTCAACTCACCTGATGGGAACATCGCTACGTCTGTGACAGAATGGTGTCCCTTGGTGACAGATCATTGGGATAGAGGAGGCAGAAACTGATTTTTCACCTCCACATAATGCTACTGACATTTTCTTTGTTCAGAACTCAGAGCTCATTGCATCGCATTCGTCAATGTCTTCCCTTGGTGGTGAACTCAAGAGTTCACAATTATCGGCACTATACTTGGCCTACAAGAGAAAGTGGTGAAGCAGGTTTGTGACCAGGCCGGCGTACGGTTTTAGAGATATTGACTTATGTGCTTGCAGTGGCTACAGGCGATGATTCCCATTGAGGACATTTTCATGTTATCGATTGACTTGAAACTTGATTACGCACTTATGAAGAGTATCTGCCTTACTGGACATAGCCGCGTCCCTGCGTATGAAGAGGTCAAGATCCCTGCTGATACATCAGATCGCATGTTGAAGGTTAAGAAATTAATCGGCATTCTGCTAGTTAAACACACCAGTCGCTCCTGGGGCCGTGCCTTGTCTTTCTGATCCGATCATTCAGAGTCTTCTTGATCCGAAAGATGCGGTTCCTTTGCACAGGTTTCTGCTGAACAATGTCTCTTTCGTACAAAATAACGAGTCTCTTCTCAGTATTCTAGGCAGAATTAAAATGGTCATTCAACTGGCTATTGTCTCTCGTTCTAGCGTCGAGAAAGCTGCTTCAGTCAAGAAGGTCGCCAAGCATTCCCTCGAATACATACAATATAAGCCTACACATTATACAGTCTATTGTCTATCGGAAAACTATGGTGAATTAGGATGCAAGTTGGGGACAAAATAGGGAGGCGAGATGAGATGTTCTTAAGTATGTGAAACGATGAGGTGTGTTACAGGAGGACGACCGTCATTCTTTGGTCCACGGAGATGTGATGTTGAATGTGAGGAACTAGGAGTTCAAGCCAAGAAGACAACAACGCGAGTGCGAGGAGCACTCACAAATGTTACAACCCCTCACTGCTCTCCAGCCTCCACTGAGGAATCGGCACCCTCAACCGTACTCTGTCCCATGCCTCGTGTGGACTAGAATGAGGCCTGTCATGTTGAATTTGATGAAGACCGTTGCGCATGTCGCCCGTCATGCAAGCTAGAATGTGGCTCATCATGCTAATGCGACCCGTCTCACAGGAGAGGATGTTGCCCAACGAGAGGAGAACGTCCACCATCGCAAGGGAAATGTCTCTCTTCCAATGTACCCCCGTCTCCCATCGAAACTCAAATGCAATCCAGATCCCAGCCCATCAAGTTGATCAGACTGTCACCTTTCCTGTCGTACTCCAGATCCAGCAGCCTCCTCATAACTCGGCAAACCCACTAAACTTGGCAGTGGAGAGATACATCCCTGAAACAACACGCGATATTCGCATGCATTCACCATCTAGAACATCACTTGCATTCCCTTCTCGAACACCTCCCACACTCGCTTCAACCCTATCTACCCCATCCAATTCCTTCCCATCCACCCACCTCCACCGCTCTAATTTGCCTCTGTAAATCCCCTCACCCAAATCGTGCTCTCCGCGATCTCAGCAGGAGGTGTATGAGGGCTATGCAGCGAATGCACACCTCTGAAATAATGTGTCTGTGCTCCACTTCCGCCATCGCTAAACGAAGCATGCAGACGTGAATATCCTCCCGTATTATATATAGAAACTGTAAGTGGGTTTGGTTATATCTAAGGTTCTGTTAGCCCCCAAGGCCCCCAAACACAAAATGAACATGTGTTCTATTCCAATTTACCTACATAAGTGGTTAAATAACCCTTTAAAACAGTGTTTTGTACACCTAAGATTGATATTGACATCTATATTATAGCTACATCTATTTATGCAGAGGTCTGCACATACACACATGAGCAATGGCGGATGACACATCATTAACATAATATACATTGATATATGCACACACTAAGTATAGGTCCGTGGATGCTACGTGAGCAAGGGCAGATGGTCAATAAAAGCACTAGACCATGTCACGTGGTGCACCCACATGATGCTCACGGACATGAAGATGCTGCCATGAGGCAAGGGGGCGCGTTAGGGCAAAGGGGAGATGTACATACAGGGATGCTGTTGTCGATTAAAATATTCATCAGTTCGATACCATCACCTTGTCATACCTAGATGTATGTCCCCACCAGGATGGGCTAGACGAGGGGCCGACGATTATCTTCCCCATGGGTGACTTCTCAGGCGGGGAATGCTATATCCCTGATCTGAAACTCAAGCTAATGTAAGTCGTCGTTTTGTTCTGGCACGTGAAAGCATACTGATCATTTTCAGATATCGGCCTGGCGAGGTAATCATAATGATGTCTGGCACTTTATATCACACGATCGGTCAATGGATGCCTGGACAAGGTGTATCAGAAGAGGGGATAATGCCTGGTCATGTTGGGAATGTTTTTTTCTTCCCCCACGCCTCATATGAATTCTTAAAGGATAAACCCGAAGGTTGGTGCGCTCATACGGTTGGAGGTCAAGTGCAATAAACGGCTTTGCAAGTATATAGATAGATTGTGCAATACAATTTGTTAGCGTTAGCAGTGTCTCAAAGTCTGGAAATGCATTGCTACCCTCGAGAATGACATTTATAACTTACATAGCGACGGTACACAAGAACAGGAGGTCTAGCCCAAATTTTAATTATCACTGTCTAGAGATTGACCTCAGTACGTCAAGTCTACGAGAATGGATCGCCTGTCACATCATCAAAGTGAATTGTCCTCATTCCAGTCTCGTGAGAACACAGACGGACGGGATTTAGCCAGCAAAATGAGGACACCGCTGCAAGGCAGGGGGTCCTCAATCGATTCGAGAAATACAAACAAGCGTGAGACAGAGTAACATATGAGACTGAGGCAACCCAGTGCTACAAAGAAAGGGGGGTGGGTGCGCAAATGCTTGCTATAGATACAGCTGAATCGAGTGAGAAGAGGTAGAGAACCCCTCTCCGAATGTCTCCCTAGACATAGACCGACAAACTCCACTAAAGGAGGTGGCAACGAGGATTGCATCATACAAAGGACGTGCTGAACAGCACTTAGGGTACCGGCCGAAAAGTCAGTGAGACAGGCTCACGAAACAAAGGTAGGAATCGGGTAGACCCGAAGGACAGGGCTGCTGAGGAGCGCGCTCGTCCAACTACCCTTGTATGCATAAAGTTAAACTTGAGTAAATAACTGGAAGGTAAGTTGCTTTCAAATGCCAGTCGTAAAGCATCTAACTATTCTGCACATCTTTTCAAGAGCTAAGGTATAGCATACTCTACATAGTATGTATAGTTTGTGTAGGGCAACCGTGAGGCAGAGGTGATATGATCGAGCCAGCAACTCTTAAGATGACGTTGAATTTACGCCCGCCTGTTTAACAGACTCTCGTATCTTGATTCGAAGGCTGAGCCTGCCTTGTCTTTGCAAGGAAAAGGCCGAATGTAAAGGGAGACGGTTCAGCGTCATGCAAAGGTCAGGCGCAGGCAAATGCGAGGGGAGTTAGCCTTGCCATATCCAAGCCTCCAAAGGTGTGAATGGCTGCATGCACATTCCTTTGTGTACTTAGGAGGCGGTGGAGTCAGCTGAGCTGGTAATGCTGGGTGCATGCATTGATGAACGGCACCATTGTGAGAGCGTGGTATGGTAAAATTCAAGGAACGGATGAATGTTTGAAACTCGGTTGGATGATGGGCGCGATTTTTAGAGATGAAAGGTAGCATGACCGTGGTCGCAAAATGAGTGGCTGGCTGAAAGGGGAGGATCAGCGTGACTGCATAGTTGAGCATTATGCGCACTGGGTGATAAATGAGTCGTTAGTTTCAACCGTATGTAGAAAGGTCAAATTGTACATACCTAATCGTTACTGTAAACAAATGGCGAACCTGGGAGGCAGCAGCTTTCAGACGTTCCCTGGAGGAAGACACTATGTTGGGCACACAAGATCCCATGCGGATCCGGCGGCCAATCTGCCTGGGATCTGACTCAGACCTCTTCCGGAACAACAACGCAATGCCCTAAGCCTGCAGCAAGGTAACATCCTCAGGAATGACTGTGGGGACCACTGGTGCTCGACGACAACGGCAATGAGCACGCAGGGTTGTATTGGTACATGGAAGTTAGGGAAGAGAAGGAAAAGATTATATAATCCGCATGACTTGTTTGTTTATAGGGATGAGCTTTGGATATATTATGTAATCTGAATAAGTAATCCCCTATAGGAGGTTCATCAACGCCAATAACTAACTAACTAAGGTGATATAAAATATGTTGCTGACCCTAACTAAGGCAGCTAACTAACTAACATAACATATAACTCTAGGGTGCATTGGCGATACTAGCTAACCAATACATTCTGATTTGTTCAGCTTGTGGCAACAGTTTAATCCCACAGAACCAATTTTTGTCGTCGACTCGTCATTTGTACAATCTAGTATAGTTATCAATCTAAGTTAATGGACGTTGCAGGCAGGTAAAGTACCACCAACTGAAGGCAAATGGCTGCAGCATGAACTTCAGTACCTAATCTATTTGTTTTGTTCAACGCGGTGACAGTGTGCTGACGAAATTTACTTTTCCACTGCTGTCACGTGAGGATCGAGTTAGGCGATCTGACGGAAATATCATGGATATGAGATTGAAATCACTTCTCTCCCTTTTCAGACCACTCCCCAGTCCAATTCTCAGATCTCTCCCAGATATCGAGGGTGGGCCAAATGCTGCCAAACTCAGATATGCTGAGCAAAAGGGAGATTTCTGCTTCGTTAACGGAGTCATCTACAATGGCTTCATCTGACCTAACATCAGATTGGAAATGCGCATGTGCAGATGGACTGGCAAGGGCAGATTCGAATAGACTGGGAGGTCCATAGTGCAATGCAATGCGCCAGGTGATACTGCCCATCGTGAGGAAGCGGCGAGAGTGCGGGCGCTCAAGGAGGATGCGGATGTGCTGAACATATTCGAGGAGGAACGTGGTGTGTGAGGTAAAGGTTAGAGGTGCTATGGGAGGATGAGGAGCAGGATGTTTGAGGTCAGGTGGGGGAAGTTCAAAGGTATATACCCTCCAATCTATACCCAGGGATAGGCAGCGATAACCAAGAAGCCACAGTGGTATGTTGGGATACTGGGTTAGCCATAACTCAAGTCTAATCTGGGTTTGTTTAGAAACTTGCAAACGTCCATGGGTGATAAACTGTAGGTTATTGGGGAGAGGAAGTCCAGGGACTCGGAGGGAGGTGTCAAAGGATACGTAAGGCTTATTGAATTGTTTGTATATCCAATGGGTTTTGACATTGTGAACTGCAAACGCACAGTTCAACATTGCAATAATGTCTAAGGTTGGAGAAGTTCTGATTTGGAGGGGTTGCTCTGATGGGTACTGGTGAAAAAACAAAGGGCAAAGAATGAAATACATAGACTTACCTTTCAGATGTGCATCATCAGCTAGGTGAGCGTCATCCAGTCCTGATTCAGTTTCCACCGTATTGCTCTCATGACCGGAGTTATCATACAATAAAAGGATGTCTCCCGTGGGCTCAACGAACAAAGTTGAGGTACAATGTTGCCGAAGCTTGTTGATTAAGCTTGGTTGATCACTGATCTCCTTACAGGAGACGTCGTCATTCTCAGTGACAAAAATGCGTTCCTTGTGTCGCTCGCCGTGGAAAGGAGGAAATTCACCCAATCTCCAAAAGCTGTCCTGAGGGGGAGGTGCCATAAGGACTGTGATGGGGTGAGTTAAAGAAATAGGACATCCACTGGTTACTTACGTGGAGGCGTTACGAGCTGTTGTAAGTCAACAGATTGCGTAGCGGTAGGGTCCAGCCAGTGTACGCAGTCAGTTTGCCAATAGTAGTGAACGGGCACGCTGTGATGTAGGTAAGACACGATGTCTTTGAAAGGAGGGGGGTTCTGAGCGTCAATTATCAGACCGCGGCGTGGTAAGTCTAAGAGACCTGATGATTTCATGGCATCAATGAATTCCGCGGATATACTGCTATTATCTATCCAACGCAGAGGGTCCGTCACCAGGCAATAGGTGATGTACCCATAGACAACCAAAACTGATCTCCTGACGGCCCAAACCTCAGTGCATAGTTCTTCATACGAGCCATGAAACTGCTGAAGGGATATGTAGTCGAGGGAAAGTGGGTCACTGGGAACGCTGTACACGTTGTATACCATCGTGAGTAAACTCCGGGCATGATCAATTGCGGTCTGAACTTTTTTCAGAAAGCCAGAGGTCACTCGACTGCTATGTCTGTAGGTGGGTGCAAATGTCTCCAGAGGAAGGATGGCATCTTGGAAGACCCATGCTTTAATGTCTTTGGGTGGGTAAGACATGTCCACCGGGATATATGCATGCCACGGGCTGCTGACTAGCATATGGTCAGGTTCGCGGGTGTATTCGCACTCGTTGAAGTCCCCGGTAGATCGTAGAGACCTAGGGACTGTGAGTGGGTTGTTGATGAATTCAGTTACAAATTGATTGTTGAGCGTGCAGGATAGCGTCCCATTGATTAAGGTCTTGTGGAGTGGGCGAAGAAAGTCTGCAGCAACTGCACAAAGGTCGTGTATGCCCAGAGTCAACATGATGATGGTTAGGCAGAGAAAATATTAATTACCAATTTGAGAGGGGCCGTGTGTACTCATTTTAGAATATGGCAATCCGATTTCTACAAAGTGCAAATGTGTAAATTATGTACTAAACCAATACTAATAATGGTAGGGATATCACTATTAAACGACGTTGAACGTTGTGCGGTACCAGTGCAGGGCCTCTTGATTGGTTTTCGCCTGTGAATGTATGAGTGGACGGCAGCAGTGCTACATATTAGACTTACTTTACACTTGTTGAAATGTCATATTTCAAGTCCCTCGCATGTCCTTGCTCGAGAAAGGGCCACATAGTCTTGACCTTGGAAAAGAATTAAAATTTGAACGCAGGGTGAGGGTAGACTCACCGTCAGTGAAAGCTTTATCAAGGTCAACCACAACCTTGTCAAGTGTGAGGCTCTGACTCTTGTGTACAGTCATCGCCCACGCGAGGGTTAGAGGCAACTAAACAGTCCATGAGATGAGGTTGTAATGACAATGAGTCTACGCACTTGCAACCGCCTCGCAATGACCCTACCTTTAATCTGGATTGTAAATTCATTGGGCATGACCAACATGCATTCTGGACCATCACAGGTGGTGAATTTAACTAAAGGAAACAAATCTTTGATGTCAAGAAGTTCGGCTTGTGAGGTGATATAGCAATCAGAAGGGTAGTCGTTCTCGTCAACTCTAACATGGCGAAGAAGACCTGCTCTGCGGCCAGTCTGATGACGATCCACTTGCCCTGGCTTGAAGAAGCCAACTACATGCCCCATGGAGCCATTGGCCAAGCCATCGCCAAGGTTTTGCAGGAGCATAACTTGCGCACCGATTTTCAAGTCAATTTTGCTTTCCACGGGGAGTTCCTTGAAAATCCTGCGGTCTTTGTTGCCACACAGATCATCAAGGGAGTCGTAGTGGAAACTCAGGTCTGCCAGCTGTTCGAGGCGACGCTGGTTCATCTCAGTGACTTCTTTGTGAGTGGGAAAGAGAAAAATGGAGTCGATATGAGGTAAGAAACGAGGATTGATTGGGCGCTCGAGAGATTTGAAAAAAGCTAACCCCGAATGGTCCAAGCTGCCCATCCAACACTGATTGAGAGTCGATACAAATTCTACCACCGTCAGCTAAATATGGCAGATAAACAGGGGTAAGTACCTTGATCAACTTGACGATGAATGGTAGAAAGACATATGACGGAAGGAAACAGGTCCCTCCAACACCTTGACTCAAACGCGAGGCTCTCCTTGGGATAGGGTACAGGAGGCAGCTGAAGAAAGTCTCCTACGCCAATGACCTGGGTAAAATGTGAGACCGGACTGAGTTTGACAGAAATAGTACTCACTTGAATACCACCGAAAGGCTTGTCAACCTGGCGAATATGCCTCGCAGTTCTGTCCAACCGGTCCATATACTGGCCGGTGATCATGGGAACTATTTTGCATCAGATACTAGCTCAGTGGGTAAATGGGGAGGTTAACATACATTTGTCAATGACCAAGGCCTTGGCGGAAAGCCACCTCCCTTTCACAATGTCTCTGAATTCAATTTTTTTGACCATCTCCTGGTCACCCTTTTCATCACCGCTAACACCTGCCCAAGAGTGTAAGGTCTGCCCTACAGTGATGTCAGATGCGAATGGTTGGAACTAATAATGAAACTTACCACCAATCTTCAAAGACGACACACCTGTACTGGAGGTAACTCCTACATCATCCACAGTGTTGTATTTGATGCGGAGTCCTTGGATGATGCATTGAATCAAGTATGTTTTGCCTGTACCTTTAAACGGCTTGATTAGAAAGCAGAGTCAATCCAGTCAGATGTAACTTACTGGCACCACCAGTGATAAAAACCCCCTGACCATTCATAACCATCATGAAAACTTCTTTCTGCTCCTGGTTGAGACTTGAGGTATCCACTTGTGGAAGGCTGAGGTTGACGCGATGTAAATAGTCCGCTATCGGTGCTTGACTGGCTGGATGACGTGCAAGAGGCTGATGCTCTGAAGCCATGAGGTATATAAAATGAGTGTTTATGTACAGTAGTGACCAAGAAAGACAAAACGTAGCGCATATAGTTGGGATAATACGGTAAGAAATGAATGAAAAGAAAGTAATGACGCAAAGGCAATATAGCACTTCATCACGTGATATTGACTTTGAACACATTTCTAATCTAGGACGACGATAGTACTACATGGAGGGCGTATGTTAATTACAAGTTTATAAAGGTGAGGGGGACTGTAAAAGTATCTATGAGGTAGCACGGGTGCAAGTTATGGAGTCCATGCTGATGATACATCTAAAAGATTGTTAGGTTAAATGACTGCCGCATTGAAATAACATACTGTCCAACACATTGTCAAGCTTCATATTCATATACACGATCAGAAGCTCTAAAATATTAGGCAGCGCCTCCCGGTTATTATCTTCCTGCATGAGCCATGCTGTGAAGGCCTCCAAGTTCAAGAAATGTTTGGGATTAATACTCATGGCGCTAAGGACTGCCTTAAGAGTGGGTTTGTGGGAGAATATGAAGTATGGCAGAGGTCTGAGAAGGTCGTCATATAAGCATGAGAAATGAGCTTGAGGTTTGGGGTTCTTATTCTGCTGGTGAACAGAATCGGGAACAAGGCAACCGTAACAAAATCCTCGAGCTGAGAACCGTAGCCATGCCCTGTACTGAACATACTGCGCAGTTTTGAGTATACCTGTGCGGCAGCTGTATGCAGGGTGTTGGCCGTCATTCCCATAGAACGAACATATGCTGCATCTATATACCTGCATCTCACACCACTGGCCAATGTGGTTAAGTTTGGCTGCAAGGGTCGTTGGGAGACCTTCGCCCAAGGCGACGTCAGTGGACCAGGGATCGTTGGAGTCATTGCACGCATTTCGGGAAGAAGTTGGAGCCTGAACTGATGGCTATTGGGGTCGGAAGTGAGCGCCATTATCAGTACCTCGAGACGCTGCACGTGTGTCAAATGAACGCGTTTACTGGAAGAGGTGCTATGAGAAGCAGGAGGGTCTGATTCTTCATCGGATGGAGGATCTCGTCTCCAAGGTCGAGCTGGAGTGGTGGAAGCAGTGCGTTTGGAGGACTTGTGAGATTGAGAGGGTGCAGAATGTTGCTCTTCCTCATACTCCTCCGATACGTCTACTTCTCTCGCCCTCTTAGTAGGGCGTTCAGATCGCATGGGCTTAAACTTGCGTGGGAAGGCGACAGTGTGTGGGCCGTCTGAATCGTCATCTGATGAAAGGTCATCTTCAAGTGGGGCAGAGCATGCTTGAAGGCAAGCTTTGCCCTTTGATGACAAGCGGTTTTCTTGATGACTGACGTCGACATCACTTTGACCGAGTAGGGTTGGCGTCTCAGGTGCAGACTGACGAACGTCAAATGACTGCTGGACAGGGTTAAGTTTGATGTCAAAATTAAGAGGGAAAAAAGACAACTAACCATACGGTTGCTGATGGGGGTGGGAAGGCCGACGGTCACAGGTTGGAAATATTGAGGAATTAATGTGTGACCGGGTGTGGCGGGATCCGCCATGGAAGGAGCTTTCAAGCGAGACCCTGTGGGACTGCTGTAAAACTCCTGATCATATTTGACTGTATGCTGTAAACTGCTTAGTCTAAATAAGAATTTTATAGTGTAAAAAAAGTACCAAGCCAGCCACACAGACATCACACAGCTCAGCGTGGAGCATGGACATGCAGGTATGGTCAATACCATCCAGGAACAATGAAAGAGTGCATCGACAGCAGACATTTTGGGACACAAACTTGACCATGGTCTGTTCTCCGAGATGATCCTCAGAGGGGTTAGCATTTACTGAAGGAACGGTAGTGTAAATGAGATGATGAATACAGGGTTTGCCATCGTGGCCAGCCCTTCCACCCGTTTGCACAAAATGTATGGCAGATAATACTTGCTCGGTCCTACTTCCCTGGGCGTTAGAACTAACCCATGAAATATCCCGGTTGATCACGACGCAGACATGACAGACATCGATTCCTTGAGCCATGGCCAGCGTGCCGATGATCCATTGTGATTTCCCAGACTTCCAAGTGATCATGGCCTGAAGACGTTCTTCATGGGTGAGCTGACCGTGATATTTGGGAAAGCCTGTCAAATCAGCGAGCGTTTCACAGCAGGTTGTAGTTAATACAAATATGATACTGCGTTCATGGCTTTGGAGAACGTGTGATAGTGCTGCATGGAGAACATTGTCGTCCAAGGTTTCCCTGTCAGTTTGGGTGACGCGATACTGAATTTCTGGGCAATGGGTAGGCACCTGGATCCTGCGTACAGACAGAGGGTCCATTTGCAGGGCCTGTTTCACCAAGATTAAGTATGGTTCTGCCACGGCAAATGCGGATACTCACTTGGAGAAGGGTAATTTCTGAGCGTGGGCTGAGCGTACCGGTCATAAGGATTATTTGAACGTTGAGGTCCGTCAATCTGAGCAATTTTTTGAAGGCGTAACGATAGTCAGCAGCCATTAAGATGTCGTGAGCTTCGTCGATAACTATACTTCTCAAAAGTTTCACGTCCTTTGCGGCCTTGCACCAAGTGCAAAAGTTATTGTCAGCACAGTGTTCTAGGGCGACGAATATAAGGCGGGAGCGGAAGATGTCCACAGTTTGAGATGGATATACAGAGTGCGGCAACCCCCTGGAGCAAGCATCCTGTACCACTTGGTCCAACAATGACCGGTACGGTATGATAATGAGGCGAAAGCCAGATTTTTCAATGTAACTGGGAGATGTGTAAATGGCAGTCTTGCCAGCGCCTGTAGGCATCACGATCAAGGCATGGGGGGTACCACGGGAAATGACCTCTATGGCAAGAGCTTGAGGAGTGCTTTTGAACGAGGCTGAAGAGTCCTTCAGGTACAGGCGAAGACCATGGATACAAATTAACACAATTTCCAGGGGCCCAACATCCTGCAGGAGTGACTGGGAGGATTGAATAGCAGGGCCTTGAGCGAGAAGAAGGGCTTGATGTGTGTGATCGATCTTGTCATTGGCTGACTGAAGCATGTCAATGATTTTCACGCTATGAGCAGAGTTCTGGGTGATGGCGAGCGTCTGCTGCAACGCGGCTTGCTCCAGTTTGCCCAGCATGAGCGACATTGTTTTGTGAATATCACCGTAAGATATTTCCAGCTGCTGAAGGGGGAAGTTGGTGTGCGGGTTGTCCAGCCACCTCCAATATCTTTTTGACATGCGAAATAGATCAGATAACATGTCCTCATGTAGTAGGGGGAGGTCGTTCCATGTCAGTCCATAACGGGACCTGCCAGTACCGGTGGTGTGTCCGAATATTTCGTCAAGCGCGTCCTCCTCTTGATCCCCATCATCGTCAATGTCAACATTTACCACACAGCGCATAAGCACCTTCATCATTTGGCGCCACATGCGTAATCCCATGGGAACGTGGAGGTGTTTGGAGGTGTAGGTTCATAGGATATGGGAGAGATCTTCGCTGTGGAGGGGTTTACCGAAGTGGGAAAACACCTCAGGACCCAACACTAAGATGTTCTTGTCGATTGCGGAAATCCAATAGTCAGTGACTTGATATAGGGGGCCGGCCAGATACATAATGGCTCTTGTGAGAGGGGGATATACCGGCCGCGCCACGAATCTGTCGGGATAGTTCAAGCATTGTCAAGACTTGTTGTACCCGGTGATGAAAGCAATGTGCCCCGACACAAAATATAAGGTGCGAGGGCATTCATGGGTGTTAGTCAAACGGTATGTCTCTAGCTTGGTACCTCATGTGGGTCCACCTGAAGTAATATGGACCAGGCAGAATGTGACATCCTGGAGCTTGGCAAGCTGATTGAACCAGCATGCCACAGCAGCTACTGTAGGTCAGCAAGAGTATTTGGTAAATTAAACTTCTGGGCACACCTTGTTTGAACACAATCGTAGACGCCTCCTATAGATGAAATTTATCAAACATCTCTATGGTAGCACCGAATTGAGCAAGGAGACTGGACTGTAGCACATAAAACGGATTGTCGGGGTCGGTTAGGAAGGAGTAACCAGGAGTTTGATTGCGCAAGGGGTCCTTGGGCCAACGACTTGGGTCCTTGACATTGATGCTGTCCTTGATGCAGGTGTCGAAGGCTGTCATATTGGTGCCCTCACACAATGAGAGAATTAACTGGTCTGCGCGGGCCAATAATGCTTTCACCATATCCCTGATATGGGATATGACAAGTGGTGAGCCGTCGACCTGCAGTACTGAGTGGTCATTGTTCCACAGCAGACACGGGAGCTGGGTTTCTGAGTGAGCCATGGCAGATAACATATGCATTTCTTCACGGAGCATTGTGAAGGGGTACCAATTGCCTTCTGTGAACATCTCATGCATTTCTGAGAAGTAAAAACTGAGGAGTACAAATAAGCGGGATCGAAAGTAATTGGTGAATGACTTACTCCAACATGCTTTGCTCTGACTGTAGACTTATGTTGTAAGCCTCTTGAATGCTGCAGGCATGCAGACAGAACTGAATGCAGGAGAGGTTGGGGACGATATTTGATGGCACATTGAACGTGCTGTCCAATAGTAAGTGGTATACAATGATGAAGCAAATCAGGGAACAGCTGAACCTGTCCTGGGTGATGTGGCCGTTGGGGGTAGAGATGAATAGATAAGACACTTGTTGCACCATTTCGACTGCAGAGCCCTGCATACCTCACAACGATGACAGGAGTTTCTTGAAAGACTCAGCCTGATCATCGCTGAGGAGCAAGTCAAATGGGAATGGCTCAGGTAGTTCGATGAAGTGCAAAAACATGCTGAGAAATTGGCCCTAAAGGCGGGCGCATTTGGAGACATAGGAATCTGTAACTGGGGCTTGGAAAGGTGCATTAACGATCTCTCTGCATGGGGTAAGCGATGAGAAGGAGAATAGCAGAGCTGTGCTTACCCTTTTGAGGTGTTCATCCATCTCAAGAATGTAATGTCAAGGTGCAGGAGGGTTGCACAAATGGAGGTGAGCCAATGATGAGTGGCAGTGTGCAATGCTTGTAGGTGGTCTTCTTCATCGCCGGGAGCGGCAACAGATTGTAGCAGACAAGCGACACTACCGCCTTCAATGGCCTTATGCCATCCCATCTTGGCCAAAAATGTGCCTTGCTTTCAGGAATCAACATCTACGTGGTAGATGTCATCATTGACGGGGGGTGGTGTTTGCTGATATTTGAGAGATAGTCATTGAATTCATGTTTGTGTGAGGGGAGCAAAGTGAGGTCCACGAGAATGATGGTTTGCACACCGCAAAATTTGTAAACACACTGGACATTACATTCAGCTGAGTTTGTGCGCCAAAGCTGCCCAGAGTGGTGTGTCTGGAAGTGTTCTGCCATTGTATGCTCTGTGGCCGTCAGGTGCTGGCACCCTTCGACCTTGCATACCAACCCCTTCAGTAGCCGAAGGCCGATGATTGGGGCAACGATACCGGAAGGTCGAACAAACTTGTTGATGCATCCCAAGGACGTCAGAATGATGTCGAGCTCGTGCTGTGGAGGGGCTTTGAATGAGTGCTGCAATACAGCATGGCCCCTAACGTGCTTTGCAGGAACTGCGATCTTGCAGTCAATGCATATAGCAAGCTTGTATACGGGGTCGATGATGAAACTGATGTTGTGAAGGGCAGATTTCATAGCGCTATTATCATCCTGATGAAGGTTAGTGTGAGATGGGAGGAGTTCAAGACACATTAAAACAATGCACCGTATTGGAGGGGCCTTGGATTTCAGGAGGAGCCTCACTGCCTGCCTGATTGTTGGATGTCCTCTTGCGCTTTCTAGATGGGGGGGGAGGGGAGCTTCAGCTTTGGGCGTAGGCATGGGCCTGGGGCTGTGTGACTGGCTGGGAGGGCGGTTGTGGGCATTGTCAACACCAAGATCGGCCTGATCGACGTTGACCAGGGAGGATGAACCATCTGGATGATCGCGATTATAATGCGTGCCCATGGTAAGCGGATCTGCGGAGGTGATGTCGCAGGAAGGGCAGTAAAAAAACCTGTCTTTTCACCTGGGCAATCTTAGAGTGCCTGAAGGCGGTCAGTCTCCAGAGAATGGGGAAAGGCGTGAATTCACTCACCAAGAAACACGAACTGTGCGTGCACAGTCCAGACATGCTTGTCTATGAGGCATTTTTCCTTGCCAATGTATGCACACCCGGCAACAGTGCAGTGAGGCCTGCGGGGAAACAGTCAGGTCAAGAATTATAAGATATTGTAGGGACTTACATTGTGGGGGGAAAGGAGAGACAATCAGATAAACCAGCGCGATGTGCTGGTAAAATATGGTGGCATTAGGCACTGCGTGTCAATGAAATGTTTTTTTGGGTTTTGGCAGAAGTATAGGTGTTGACGTAGGGTGCGATTATGTTTTGATGTGACTGAGGAGGGTTTTCTATTGGTTGAACTGTGTGATAGAAGAAAGGGGAGCTCGGGAAGGTGTGCGCACAAATTCTTAATACACCAAAATGGAGAAGCGTTGCCATGTGTAGCCTAATGGCGCTCTGGCTGCCCCTTGCTTCTACTGAGGTGCAAGAAGTCCCTTCAGCGTGGGAAGGGCACTGGATCAAATTGAGATGTTGATATCCGGTATATTGGGCTGAAAAGGGGTTATTGGGTGGTTGAGTGGCAATTAGGTACTTACTGAAATACACAGCAGGGACAGTAGTGTCTTGCAAGAGAAGTCCGAGTGTTTGCGCTCAGTGCCATATGGTGGAGAGACAAGCATTCGTGTTTGCCGACAATGCCCAAGCATTTGCACTTGGGGATGGTGGATGTTGAGAAGTGCGAAACGAATATTACGTAAGCCAAGAAGGTGTCACGTTGTAGGGATGAACAATTCACTACTTCGCAATGCCTGATGTTCAGGGGGTAATAATTTATATTTTCATCACGAAGAAAACCATTGAGGGAACGGTTATAGATTGTTGTTTTTGCAATATATGGACCTACATAAATTACATGGACTAAATACCCTAGCTATCAATGGGACCACCCTGACTCTTTACTATTATAAGCCCTAACAGGAAGCAATAGTCGTGAGTGACGATGAACACTACGCCAGTCCAGGCGCAAAACATCTGAATCATCATTGTCAGTGGGGATAAAGATGACGATGACACAATACTGACCGAACAGAACCTGACCCTACTAGTTGTATGTGCAAACAACGGAGCTTGATGTTCTCACATTGAAGATATGAGAGGATGAAGAAATACACAATTTCATCTGTCAAACATCTGACAAAGCCAGACGATCATCAATAATGCACTTGATATGACAGATCAGTACAACAATGCATGAGGACGAATGCATATCGCATACCAATGTAACGTTGACAATCGAGCACCACATCCAGATAGCGTGCATCAGCTCGATGACTTGTTGCTCTAAAGTGTAAGTGGTTGCGAGAAAGCAAGCAAATCTGAAACACAATGTGAGTAGTGAAAGTTGAGCAAGAAAGTCAGACCCACCGTGTTGAATGAAACTATCAGTGACTTTTACGGTTGGGGATCTGAAGGCATTGGCATATGCCTAGTCCCAATAGGACCAAAAAGTGAGACTGATTTTTGGGGAGTAGGAAAGGGCCTACCAGCATGGATGAGACCACCAACGAATGATCGAGCACATAGTCAGCCTCGCTTGCAGTGCACCACTGGCACAGCAAAAGTGCGGAGATGCAAGTGAGACTTTAGATGTGCAGTAAGGAGATAAGGCTTACCAGCGTGAACGAGACCGCCAACATACCCCAACTCTTATTCCTCTTCCAGTGGCACATATTTGTCCTCCAGGGTACAGGAGGACCATGGCGACAAAAAGACTGACTCGGAAGTTAGAATTTTTATGTACAGGAGGGAGATAAGGCTTACTGGCGTGAACGACTGCCAATGAATGTCTCAACCCATATTCCTCCTCCTCCTGTGTGGTGCAAGAGTGCGTTGCAAGTTCGATTTTGAGAGTGCCAGTCACTGTCATAGATAAAAATGTTAGCAATGTGGTGAATGGCGAGAGCAGATTGCATAAAGTACTTGCCTGTGCGATAAAGTGATACTTGGTGGGCGTTTGTGCACAGGCCAGGTCAACGACAAACGACACTGATCATTATCGAGAGGAAACCCCCAACCCAAAGTGTTTGCACTAGGTGGTGGTTGATGAAGAAGAGGAAAAATTTATGTAAGTGGCTAAGCAGTTCATTTGTAGGGATGAGTTATAGGTATTATGTAATATCATGTCACCTGATGACAAGGGCCCACCAAAAGATTTGGTCAAAAATAACAATTAATAATGTGCCAGGAACTGCACGTGGTATCGTACATAAGCATATAGCAACCTCTGTATAATTCTAGTAGCACATCTCTTGAGGTGTCGCCTTCCTCCCATTTCGACAACCACGCTTTATCGATGCCGCAAAGAGAAAGTGTATCATCTTGCATTCGTCATTACAGAACAAGTAGGGACAACCACTTGGAAAGAAAGGAATATGTCTTCTAACAAATGAATGGCGGGTGCCTAGATAGAATCTGGGAATAGGAAAGCATATAGTGGAAGAACAAGATGATGACGGGCGGTCGTTTCTCGTGGAGGCTAACTCGAGAGGGATGTCAATCTGAGTAAAACATGGCGTGCATCATTGTTTGAGGAGAGCATGGCTTGAATGGATATCTGTGACCCAGAAGCAACGTCAATGAGCAGACTGACGGCGGCTTGATGGTCATGAACGACTGTACTGGATCTCGCTCTCCACGCTGGCTTTACACATACGCCAGAATGCGTGTCGACAAACGAGCTTCAAGTGTTCTGTTACATAGTCCATCTTTTGACATTTCATGTCTGTGACAATGACATATACATCGTCACAGCCAACATCATGCATTCCTCTGATCTCAGGAAGCTAAGAGTGTCCTCAGTTACAATAATCGAATAAGGTCGGCGAAATTCTTACTATAGTAGACACAGTGGGCATTGTGGACGATTGTGGGTCTTGCATTGACCTGTGGTGATATACATGCGTTGACCAGGTGTGATCCAGAGGAATCACACGATCATCGCCTCCTTTTAATAGTTGTTGATGGAGTAATAAGCCTTCTGTTCACACTTCGAAAGGGAGAGCTTGTGGAAGCTGAGGACTTTCAGCTAACCGATGGTTCATTATTCAAAATCCTCAAGACCACGTCAAAAAACTTACACCTGGCAGGCAGCATTCACCTTCCCATAGTTGCACAGTAGAGTCAGACTTGAAATAATTAAGGTCGGCGAGATTGAGGACTAGATGCTTGCTGTTGAGCCTCTGCTATACGTTCCTCGCCGTGTTGGACAATAGCATCAACGTCAAGAAATCTGATTGGTGTTGATCAAGACATAAAACTTGTGCAATGGCAAACACTCACGCATCAGTCAAATGCCGTGTGTGATCATTTGAAGCAGCTATCCTTGCTGGCAGCTGCACCCAAGCAGTGAGCATTTTGCGAGAAACCACTTGGACAGGATCTTACATTTTGCTTGTCGTTGGTGACCTTGTTGGATAACTAGGTGGTCGAGCTGCAATTTCTGAACAGCACGCTCAAGCAAGTGCACCTCAACGCTGTCCTCGGTGATGAAGGGGAAGACGCAGTCTTGTTCAGTTTGGCCATTGCAATGACTCGATCCATAGCTTGCAAATCGGCCTGGGGATAACTGCAAATGGATGAGCAGATCGCAGGATTACAGAGATAGACAACAAACCAATTGATATCATATAAAATGACAATGTCAGTGGTGGCGAGGGTGATGCCCAGACCGTCAGTGCATGTGGTCAATAGAAATAAGAATCTTTCGCTGCCGGGCTTGTTGTATTTGTTGGTAGCCATGATTCAACAGTATTCTGTCAAAACGAGGCAGAAGTCAACACAGAGAACGGCAAATTTGAATGACACATACTGAAACCAGGTGACGAATGTACTGTGCGGTCGAACTAGCCAGGGTGATGTGTCACTTTGCACAACTGCGTGGTCATGTTAAAGGTAAGGGACTCGTCCACCTGTTTTCCAGTCAGGCCTTGGAGCAGATCAGATGTGTGAACTGAGCAAAGTTGAGGAGCAGCCTACCGTTAACAACATCTATGTCTTTCCCCAGTGTTAGATGAACTTCAATGTTAATGTCTTTCTGTGGGCAAGAAGGTGTCAGCCCAAGCACATATCTGCATCGTTTAAACATACTAGGCGGATTCTTTTCCACGTCACACTCAAGAGGAACAGACGAACTATTTTGTGAAAAGCCAGGAGAGAGAGAAGCTTGTGAAAAGTTATGGGAAGTGAGGTTGTAACACCCAAAATTCGAGCGATAACTTTGTTGCCATTGGAGATGCGCCCTGAGATTGCGATGGGAGGAAATGTAACCTTAACTAGAAGGAAGTGTGTACAAAGTGGGGGAGGGAGATGGGGGTGAGCATGTGGAGGAGATGTATATGGAGATGCCTGATTTTCAACTTTGAGGATTGTTCAAAAGTTGGGTGGATGCAGGCTACTAATAGATATTATATATTGACACTTGAATAAAGATAGGAAAACTACGAACTGTTCAGGTTGTCATTTGGAGACTGGCAAGCGGCAGAGATTGAAGGACAAAGACTGTTGAAGGCTAAAGCAGCACAGACAAGATCATAGCTAGTCTTTTGCGCATTGGATAGATTTTCACAAGGTAGCATATGCTCTTCGTTTAGTGGGGCTGCCAGCTTGGGGAGAGGTGAATGAGGAAGGGGAAGGCAAGTCCAGCACTGAACAATACAGCTGCCGCTGCATCTCCATTAAACCAACTTAATTTCTCTCTCTGCAGGCAAGAACTTGTCAGCACAAGCTCATATCTGCATTGATTAAACATACTAGGCACTTGATGTGGGACTCAAGAATATGAACAAAGACCATACACTGCTTGTGCAGTGTTTTCAATTTTGCGGCGCATGTAGCACAGTTGAATGCCCAGGGCGCCGTCATAGAGTCCACGAGGACCATGACAAAAGAGTACTATTAGAACTGTCCTCGTCTCCGCAGAGTTCATCTGAGACGTGCGTTGTAATGCCCAGGTGAAGCAATTTTCAAGAATGATGAGATCAGCGAGAGCAATAGACGGCAAAGGAACATGGCGACTGGGCAATGACACGCTGCTGCTGGCAATTTTTCACATGCAGGTGGAGCAGGAACCGCGAGAACACCCTTAAGTTCCATTTGAAAAGTCAAGTGCACTTGGACGGCAACGATAGCCCAGATGACAGAGCTCGAGGACGATTCTTGGAGCTCAGTTGCTGACATTGGATGTGTGCATTAGGTGGAGGTATAGTTAGGTAGGGGCAAAGACTGTAGACAAACCATGTGAATCACTAAATGGGTATGGAGGAATATGTACACACGTTCAAGTCTGATACATCAGTTTTCTCAGCAGATGTGACAGTGCATTGAAGCAAAATGACGATGATAGAGGATGGACTGAGTGGTGGCTGAATGAGTGGGAGGGGAAGACAGGGATAGAGGTATGAATTCTGGATAGAATTCAGCAGAAAAAGCAGAAGAAGTCACGTCATTTGATGTCTTGAGGGTTCAGGTCAAACTGCACGTGTATTTCCAAGGGCTGTTTGGCACAATAGGACCCGGTATGAATTCTGTAGGGAGGTTGAGATGGGTTTGTAGGGGGATGGAATTAGGGTACATACCAAATTCAACATTGCAGTCCAATTCCTTAGCATCAGGTTAATCAACCACTTTAGTAGGTTATTGAACAGGTCTAGCAGTGTCGACAAGGCTTTGTTTGATTGCGCGATATAGGTCAGTTAGATTAGCGATAGGATTGGCCGATGAGGAGGCTATCGTTGTCGCCATTGCCTGAATGTTTTGATCTATAAGATTCATTAGCATAAACACAATACCAATGCCAGCGCTAATTAAAACTGACCATCACGTGTTACTCGGAATGCCTCTTTGACAAGTTCAACGACAAATTCCACAGTATTATCTGCAATACCACCATGCCTGGAAGAACTCTTGACAAGGTTTGACAATGGAAGAATGAAGCTAGCAGCAATCCCCTCTTTGCTGGATATCGCACCAGCAATAAGTTCCACGAAAAAGGATCAACTCTTGGCTGGCTGTGCATAATGATAACCAACGCATCTGCTACACGAGGTGGTACGACGTCAGATGACGTGTCACTAACAGCCTTGACAAATGTACTCTGAAGCTGAGAAATGAACGGTTTACTGGGAATTCTGTCGAGCATGGATGCCAGTGCACTGACGATGGCTGTCAGTAGACCGGGAGGATATGGGGTGATATGCGTTGCAACATGAATGAGTGGCCTAGTGAACGGCATCACAAAAGGTTTGATAGCAGATTACTGAAACCAGGAACATATCTGCCAGGAGCACCGGTGCTCTAGATTGTCCAGTGCAGAGGGACCGCAAAGGACTCCTGTTCAACCTTTGGCACTGACTTAACAACTCCATCAAATGACTGCCGAGCCGCAGTGTGAACTGGACCCACCAACCATCGAAAAGAGTAACAAACTGTCACACCAAGTCAATATGTTGTAACGACGAATGTCAGTCAGATACTAACCCAGAACGTTGCAAAGAGAATGCAGGAGCTAATACGGCGTTTTAGTGCATTGCTCTTGATCGTGAAGCAGAAGACAATAAGTAAATGTGAAAGCTTACAGAGCAGGGGAAACTGACCGTCCAAGACAGCAACGTCAAGGTGACGCACAGCTTCATCAATGGGACTCTCCGTATTTCATCTTCTTGGTCTACTAAACACTTCACTGATGGTCCAAGGATAACGATAAGGCGCTTGCTCAAGGCATGACCGGCAAGGGTAATGAGAGATGAACATATTCAGCAAACTCAGATGCCATTATTTTGGCCTTCAAACTGATTAGAGCCAAGTGTGTGGATAAGGATGAAGGGTTGCACCTTTGCCCGGATAAGACATGTAGAGCAGCTATGGTCAGTGCGCTCTTTTGAGCCCAATAAACCACAACCTCTGGGATGGGCAATGCCATGCTGGAGTGAACGAACGCATCATTGTACTCTGACAGAATACATTAGATTTTGAGTATAGAGGCATGAAATGTATACCAAGAGAGTTCAAGAGCTGGACAAGAAAGTCTTCTGACACAACCAAGGCGTTATGCTCGCACATGTGATTCATGAGACGGGCATTCTGCTCATCATCATCATGGCAGGTTACCTAAAAATGAGTTGACTGATGAGGATGGGTCAAAAGGGATGGGTGTGAAAATGATAAACAGACGTAGAGCTAACTCTAAGTGAATGATACTGGCCTTAAGGGCCAGCCGTGAGGGACTTCGAAGCAGATGTTGCATAATGCGGAAATTTGGTCACGGTAGGAGAAGGTAGTGCTGTCTGTGGGGTGGTAAAAATGGGTTCATAAGGAATGAAGTGGGGTGCTTACCAAATTCAACCTCGCCGATCAAGACCACCAAATATTTAGTATCCGTAGGCTCATTGAGCAGGCATTGCAGTGTTGACAAGGCATTAGTTGATTGCACGATGTACGCCAACAAAGATCGAAAGACGGAAATAGAGCTGGCACAGTCAAAAGACATCAGCTTTGCTCCAATGTTGAAAAAGACAGAATGCCCACCTGTGCATAATCTATGGTAAATATCACAAAATCGATGGTGTAGCTCTGCCTTCTGATGTTGCCTGAAGCGACGATCAAAAAACCAGCATTGTATAATTGCGAGTATAGGCTTGAACCTGGGAGCAACATTAGCAATGGTTACAAATCCCAAAAAAACAGCCGACCTTTTAGTATTTGAATTGACAATCATGTTATGTCAGGAGACTGACGTCTGCCATAGTCTAGTATGAGCTGCACGATTTGTGCACCCTGGTGCACAGGCAACAACTGAGTGGGATGAGAGCTAAAACATTGCAGGGTTGATAGAACGGAGATACAAGGCATGCAACGTGGTGTGGAAGTCTGTGGTGAAAGGGTTCACAAGGGATATGGTGACCGGACTGATGTTGTTTGTTACAAAGGAAGGAAGGACTATTCAATCGATTGTCAAGGTCGGTAAAGAAAATAGTAACACAACTCGCTCCTGGAAGCCTCACAAGTATGTCATCCCCACTGTCTTCTGCGGTTGCTGTATCCAGCTATGAAAGGAAGTGTATGAGCAATGTAGATTGGGTAATAGAGTGCGGAGTTACCATAGTCCCAATGTAACCCAGTAAACGGTTGACCTAAAGCTCAACAGCTTTGAAATCATGATAACGAATTAACCTGCAGCCTTCAATATACATCAAACTGGCCAAATGCAAGCTAGAGACTCACTTTTGTGTGACCAGCGTAGCGCCTGCAGCAGATGAAATGATTTTACCAGCCATGTTGTCCACCTCAAAGAACTGTGTGGTTGTCATGAACGCCATAACACATGCCACCCAAGCATGGACAAAGATATCCTTAATCGTCATAATGAAGGTGTGTGTTGTACCCTAGCAAAGAATCCAGCCGAATGATAAGAATCCACGGGTTGGTGCGGATGTAGGCATCTGTGTCTGATTAGAGATGGGTAAGTTGCAGGAGGAGCTGATATAGAGTATGCGGTCGGAGAGCTGCACAAATCATCTTAAGCGACATTGTTTGCGTATCAGAGCCAACTAACCTTGGGAAAAAGTAGGATGATAGCGCGGACGGTAGCTTCTCGAATGACAGGGACTGCATCAGTGAAGCCAGTCTGCTGAGAATGAAATGAGCAGCCACACAACATTGGAAGAGATGGGTCATACAAGGTTTGGGCAAATGTTGTAGACCGTTTTGTTACCACGTGAATGGCAAGACGGGTATTCTGCTCATCGTGATCGCGGCAGGCTATGCAACATTGCGGTGACCAATCAAGATTGGTGATATCGAGAAGCTGCGAAAAAGATAAGCAGATGTAGAGCAAACAGTAAGTGAACAGTAATGACCAGGAGCGCCCTGCGTGAGGGACATTAAAGGAGATGTTGTGCAGAACTGAGGTTTGGTCATCATAGATTGGATACAATTTCTGTGGGATAGTTAAGATGAGTTTATAGGAGAATGGGGTGGGGTGCATACAAATTTAAATTTTGTAGTTGACAACTACCAATTCCTTAGTATTAGGGTCACGTCAGCCGCTGTAGCAGGCACATTGAGCAGTTGTAAGAAGTTCCTGTGGCATGCGTGGTTAGTACTAAAGGATATGAGGAAAATAGGAGAATTTTATGACTGTAGAAGTGTGTGTAGCAAAGCCGAGCAGACCTCAGAGACAACGAGAGTAAGATTGACCGACAGTCACTGAATGCAATGCAGGAAAGACAGAGAAAGTTCGAAGGGTGGGTGTGACAATGAGTGATAAATTTTTGAGAAATGAACGCACCAGAAGTTGAGAAACTGAACTAGTACCAACGATGATCGAAAAAGAGCAGAGGGAGGACGGGAGTATGCAGGAAGAACGACAGACGAGTGTTCGTGCTCGTCAGAAAAAGAGGTGGACACAAGCGCATGCGCTCGTGCCAATGTTGACAAGCATTCGTGCTCAACAACAAGGAAAAGTAATTGACACAAGCGATTCTGCCTGTGCCAAATAAAACGTTAGATGAGCGTGTCCGCTTGTCGACAACAATGGGAATTGATGTTGAGTGTTTGTGCTCACCATCAGTGAAATCACAGATAGGGGAACATGGGAGTACAGGAGAGAGAAAAAGAAATTATGTAAGGCATGACAGTGTTTACTTGTAGGGACAAACAATGATGATTACATAAGCTCAACCACAACGCATGTCACACTATTATATTATACAACAAGCTAATTAGCTAAGAATAATAGTTTGAATGTTTATATAAATGAAGGAGGGTAAGATTGACCTGAATGAAGTTCCAGGTGAAGTAAGTAAGTTGACAGGGATTGCACCAACCAAAGACAATATGTATCTTGAACATCTACCAATAACTATGAAATAAGATGGGGTAGTGAGAGTGTGTCTAGTCCTAACTCTAACTACCCTAATAAAATGAGGAAATGAAAGAATATGTAATCTGACCCTTAGCTAATTATCTAACAACTTGAGGACCAGATATAATATGTAAACCGATCCTTAATTAACCGAAACACTGAGGCAACCGAAACTTAACAACTAACCCTAGAGGAGATTCCAACCAAAGCAAGGCACCCTAACTAAGTGAGGCAAGAAGAGCAAGACAACCCTATAATGTATTCTCATCAAAGTGAGGCACTAACCAAGACACCAAGGCAACAAAACCCTTATGGTAGTCTCATTTGTAGCGTAAATCATAGTTTTACATGGGAGAGGGGTTCTAAAAATCAAAAGTTGCTGTTGTGGTATTCTGGGATCATAAGAATACACTCAATGGACATATTTCATCTTGTGATGAGATTTACTCTCGATATATCAAGCCAGTATACCTGATATAGTCACATTCATACAGGTTTTGAAGGTAAAATGACAGTATTACATGGGGGAGAGGTACTCAAAAGTCAAAAGTAGCCATTGTGGTGTCCATGGATCATAAATATACACTCAATGGACATATTTCATCTTTGCCCAACAGGAACCCTCGATATATCAAGTGGGTATATATGATATAGTCTCATTTTGGGGGTAAAATATCTGTGTTACATGGAGGAGGGGTACTCAAAAGTCAAAAGTAACCATTGTGGTATCTATGGATCATAAATACATACTCAATGGACATATTTCATCTTTGCCCGAGGGAAGCCCTCGATATATCAAGTGGGTATTCCAGATATAGTCTCATTTTGGGGTTAAAATATCAGTTTTATATGTAATAGCTATGGATTACTAATCATGAGAACCCAGGGAATTTGCATATGTGATTTGGATGAGTTCTAAAAATAGATTTTAACTTGGGCAACAGTGAAAATACCACTATTGCAATATTCCTGGATTTATTATTGAATAAATAATTTAGTAAATGATCCGCACAGGGCTTATATGGCAATTGTAACCAAAGTCACTTCAGTATTGTGTAATATAGCTATAAATAGATTTTTGAGATACTTTTTACAGTGGAAATGTAATGTATCATGGAGGTATAATTGATTTGATATTGAAAAAACATCCAAACTTAAAAAGGAAATTATGATAAGGCCTGCTTAGTAATCCGAAAAGTGAGAGATGATAGATCAAGCTTAGAGGGTAAGAATCATGATCCTGTACTCAGAATTTGTATTTATGGTGTCTGTTTCATGGTAGGAGGTTACGAAATTTTGTTCTGCAGATGCAGCATTCTCTGGGGTGTCAACCCTATATAGGAGCACAACTGAATCAAGCAAATCACACAATGTTACGAGCCACAACACAAATGACATTCAGACGATGCAGTCACTAGCTAAGCAAGGTGAAATGAAAGACCATGAAAACTGCAACACATGAACGAGACACTATGAAACGTGGACACATCGAATCAGAAATGACGAGCATAGGGCATAACAAGACAAACGACCTGCGCAAAACAATCGAACAGAAGCACAAACAAGCGACTGAACAGATGAGACAAACAGAAGAAGACGACACCAGAGGCAGCAAGCAAATGCAGAGAGCAAATGATCGACAGTCAATGGAAAGAATGACACAATGAAGGCCGAAAGAAACGAAACAGTGCGAAAGGAATGATCAAACACCCGGAATAACAGTGTCCTCCGCATCATCGCTTTCAATTACCTTGGCCTTCTTCTGGGAGGCCTTGCCCCATCCATAGGTAGATGAAGAGGATGAAGCACCTGAGAAGGGAAGTGTTGCGATTGAGATTGAGATTGAGATTGAGATTGAGATTGAGATTGAGATTGACATGATACAAAAGAAATGGACAGCAAACGCACCTGTAGCAGCACGCGAACAGTTTGACGCATGCAGCAGCGACACGGGCACCTACGAGGGTTAGGTTATATACGACGGACAACAGAACGATCTAGTCAGCGACGCACCAGCAGTTTGAGGAGGCGCGACATGTTGCGCTGAGATGCTGAGTGGGAACTAACTCTGTGACAAAATAAGTATGGTCAGATGTCAAATGAATGAGACTGCATGAGACGCGCTGGTCGAATGGGTCTATGCGCGGACGTACCGCTAGTGTCGTTGTCCTCGAATTCAGGTCAAAGGGGCCAAAGGTTGAGTCCTCTGAGACTGCTGTATCATATACAGGTCAATGTGTTAATACTGAGCCGCACCGGTAAATTGGCTCATCCGCGGACATACATTTGGGTATGTCCATTTCGTCGTCAGTACCGTCATCCAGTCTGTTGCCTGTGTCATCTATCCCATCTCCATCCTCCATCTCAGCATCTCCATCGGCCTCTGGATCGAACCAACTCATGTCAGCGGTGGTGAAACCGTGAAACAGGGAGAGAGTACGTTGAACTACGTAGACGTGATTGAATTCAAAACATGACTTCAATAACAGACATGGAACGAGAACGCACCGACGGCACCATCACCAGAAGAAGCAGGGTCCTTGACGTTAGCACCTGAAATACAAGGAGCGCGGCGTAAGACGTTGCATCCAACGAGATGAAATCAAATGATTGCACGTACCGTCATCGTTGTCTGCAACATCCGACCGCCCTTCGATGATATCGACTTCATCGTCCAAGGGTATAGGGGACCGTTGGCGTTGCTTACTTGGGAGCGGACGAGGTCTCGGTTTGCCTGACGATGATTTGACAGGCTGTGACTCAGCTCTCTGTGCAGACGTGTTGCCTTTTGCACCTGTGGCATTAACGACAGCTGCAGACTGGGCGCGTGCGGGGGAGGACATCTCAACATCGTCAGGGTGCGAGCTGGGTGGGACCTCCTCCTCGATCTGACTAGCCTTGCCTTTCTTGACCTTCTTCTTCGGCACCTGTACCTCTTCCTCAGACTCGTGGACAAGCGTATCGTCTTCGACGAGTTCGCGAGCCTTGCCTTTCTGCCCATTCTTGACAGGTGCGTCTTTGTCATCGTCGAGCTCGGCCTCTGTGACTTGTTCCTCGACGACGTGACGTTTTCCTTTCTTTGCCTTCTTCACAGGTACCTCTTCGTCGTCCTCGAGCTCGGCCTCTGCGGTTTCTTGCTCCTGTTCCTCGGGCTCGACGACGTGGCGCTTGCCTTTCTTCGCCTTCTTCACAGGTACTTCTTCGTCTGCCTCGCCCTCTGCAACATCCTGCTCCTGTTCCACCGAGTCACCGACGCGAGGTTTGCTTTTCTTCTGCTGCATGTTCTTCTTCTTCGGTTCCGGTTGTTTTTCTTCCTCCCGTTGCTTGTCAACCAGCGTATATCCCTTGTAACACGTCGAACACATCAATGCATGTAAATACGAATGAATCGAACGCTTACTTACGGTCGTGAATTTGTCCACCTCTCCATCGGGGACAACGATGCAGAGGTCGTATTCCATTGTAGTTAGGTCCACGCGCATCCTGGGCTTCTTGTTCAATCTGCGAATGCGAAGTCTCGCAGAATTCACTTCCAATCCCTAAAACACATGAAACAGTAGTTAGTATAGATACGAACAAACGAAATACAAACGAAATGGTTGGTACATGCAGCTCCGCGCACGTCGATTGTAGCGAGCGCGCACCGAGTGGCATACACTGGTCCGCACTAGTGCATTGTAGCCAAGGCGGACAGATGGGACGCGGTACATAGGTCCGCGCCGGTAAGTTGTAGCCAGGGCGGACGACGACTCACCGTAACCAACTCATTCAGGGCTGATGCGACGTCGGCCGATAGTGGAGCGTGTGCGTCGGTGGAAGACAGAGCACAGGACATGTTGGCAACGTAGGTGACTAACTTGCTGATGGCCTCGCGATCGTGGTTCTCCAGGGTGAGACGCTCCTGGGTCTTGTGCTGCTGGACAATCATCGTGTCCTTGAGGCCCTGGAGGATCGCCTCTGGCTTCTCCTGTTGGTCGATAACGGCCACGCCGTCCCACCATGCCCATGACTTCTCAGTGATCATCATCCCTGCGCTATTAATCTTTCCCACCTTGTTCACGCCGCTGGTGAGTATTTCTTCGAGGAGGCGACGAAGTGCGCCGATGAACTTGTCCTGGAGGAGATCTGGACGGTACTTGCCCATGTACTGACGTTCCACAGCGATGGCCTTGAGACAAGGCTCTATGTCCCTCGCAGTGTTCTTCAGCGTAGGACTCAGCCAGTCCCAGGCCGTCGTGTGAAGGGACATCATGCCCGCGATGGACTGTCCTTCGCCCGCCAGGTCCCTATTCTTGTTTGTCTTCATACGTCTTTCCTGAAGAATCCTCAGCAGCCCCTCGCTAGCGATCCTTTCGCTCGTAGGTAACTTCTCGTAGGCGCTGTTCAGCTCCTTCTTGTCCTTGATGCGAGGGGGAGTGCGTTGCTTGACGTTGATCATATGGTTCGTCAAGCAAACCATCAAGGTGCGTCGGTGCCGCCATATCAGTCTTGTGACCTGGTGCTCGGGCGTATCGGCCCATACCAAATTACTGACGCAGATCTTTCGGCACTCACCTTCCTGGATATCGAGTTTCCCCCGCTGAGGAAGCGTGCGTCGCGAGCGATGTTGCCCAACATAACGTTGGACCAGTCGTCCATCGCGTGTGTTTTCGGGTGCAGCATCCGGTAGGAGTCGAGCAGAGTCTCGAACCAACGAGCGACCTACGTTGGTGTCGACAGGTGAGCGATCCATTTCTGTACGTTCGTTTTACACGACGCTTACCTCCGATATACCTTCCTGGATGCCCACTAGGGACTCCCATGCAAAGTCCATCAAAAAACCCCCCAACAGCGGTAGCGGGGCCTGCGTCTTCCCATTCTGAGGAGTAAGGTACAACGCTACGCGTGCAACGACGCGATCCAGGTGAGCCAAAATTTCATTATCTTCGAATTCCTCATCGTCCGTTAGTCCCCACGCATCTTGCAGTGTCTTCACCACCCTGTGTTGATACTTGCTCAGAGGGCTGACGTATTCCGTCGTCATATCCCCGATGTGCGTCTTGACGCCGTTAAAGTACGTGTCCGCGAGCTTGTCGATCGGCTGGAGCACGCCCGCCCACACTGACATGTCTCCCTCATCCTTCGCCTTCACAGTATGTTCGATCATGGCGCGTAATTCTGCGAGCTTGGCCAGAACAGTCTCATCCCCCGACTCTGATTCGTCCAGCAGTTTCGATACCTCCGCATAAGTTGGGAACGGGGCCTTTGAGCACAGACGCTTCAACGCGTGTATCCGCATCCCTATCCAGGACATATTGATCTTCAAACACTCGTGAGTCTACCGTCTGTTTTGTTTCATAATCGAATGGACTTACTCCCATGCAGACGTCGATCGATTTCGCGAGCCAGTTCACGGAAAATTCACGTCGATGTCGAAAATGAGGGCCTAGGGGCATCAACCGTGTTGCAAGCAACACGCAAAGTTGCTCCTGTTGGAGCACCTTGTGGAGACGAGCGTTCTTCTCTTGCGCGGTACGCACTTCTCGCAAGTGCTCTGTCGTCAGGTCATCGCGTTTGTCGGCAGGGGATGCATCGTGCACGACTCTCAGCTTCTTCAAGATCGTAATGAGCACTTCTTCCTCCGTTTCCTTGTACTCATGCAACGTGCTGTTGCGACTCAGATGATTCGCAAGCGTCGTTCCATTCGCAAGTAGTTTCTCTGGGGAGTGTTTCGTCAGTATACGTCGTCGACACAGTAAACATTAATAGATCATCTCGATTCTAACATCGAGTCCCCACGTCCGCACATAGGCCAATCGACCAGTGCGGACCTGCATGTCCATCACGGTCCATCTCGATTCTACCATCGAGTCCCCAGGTCCGCACATAGGCCAATAGACCAGTGCGGACCTGCATGTCCATCACGGTCCATCTCGATTCTACCATCGAGTCCCCACGTCCACACATAGGCCAATCGACCAGTGCGGACCTGTATGTCCATCACGGTGGGTCTCGTTCATCAAACGATCATTGCGTCCGCCGTGGCTCAGGTGAGCTAGCGTGGACCTTGTACTTACCTTCGTCGTAGATTATCACAGCCCACTTCCCGATCTCATCCAACAGTCCTTTCACCCTCCCCATCTCTTCATGACATTCATTGAACGCCGTGACGTGTTCCTGATTTACATTCTTCAAGGCGCGTATCTTCTGTCGTTTCTTTTCGAACGAGGAGTACTCATCTAACAACACATGCTTGTATTTTTTGAGGGCCGCAAGTCGATGTTGTCCCGATGCAACAACGATGCCTTCTCCGTCCTCAATCTCGAGTTCCACAATCTCTTCAGGTTCGTCGAAGTTTGGTTTCAATGAGTCGAGGTTTGTAATACGCGACCGTTTCATGATCAGCGGAATGGCTGCGACATCTTTCATAGAAACAATTCCGTTTGATTGGAAGCACCCGACTAATTTGTTCGTCTCAGCTTCATTTTCAGGTCGATCGTTGTATACGCCGAACTTCAAACGTTTGGCGACGTTCAAAAGATCCACCCATGCCACTCCGATCTTACATTTCGCCACCATGGCGTCCAGCTTCTGCGTCTCCTTTGCAACGTCCATCTTCGGAGGCACTGCTTCGATCGGGCGATTATTCATGTGTAGGACGGATGCCCCGTCATCCTATTCAAATTCACGCAAAAACGTCATCAGTGAGTACTGGCTTCGACTTCTTTCATTATTAACACTCACTTCTCTTGCCCTCTTTCCTCCACCTTTAGATTTCTTCGGCGCCATCTTGCTTCAGCTTTCGTTGTGAAGGAACGTCGTTCTGATGGGGGGAAGACACAATTGATTGTTATGGATGAGGTACTTATTATTTGCCTACTCCCCTCTGCCCTTCCGCGCACACCCTTGCCTCATGGCCCATATACATGTCCGCGAGCATCACGTGCTACTACCACATGATATTTTATTGATACTGTCATTACACTTTGTCCATGCTGGTTAGTTGGCTTATCTGCAGACCTACACATATATATTGTTCTTTACTGGTCTGCGCTGGTTAATTGGCTTATCTGTGGACCATTATGCATGTAAATGTGTGTCTCAGTATATACAATGTCAACTGTATCAACTAATATTTTGTTTAATGGTCCGCACTGGTAAGTTGGCTTATCTGCGGACCTACGTATATTCTTACATAGATATAATATGATATTGTTCTTTACTGGTCCGCGCTGGTTAATTGGCTTATCTGCGGACCATTATGCATGTAAATGTGTGTCTCAGTATATACAATGTCAATTGTATCAATTAATATTTTTTTTAATGGTCTGCGCTGGTAAGTTGGCTTGTGTGCGGACCAGTATATATGCATTGTGCTTATAAGTTTTAATATGTAATGGTACGCATTGGTACGTTGGCTTATGCATGGACCATGGTAAAATATCAACATTTTGTAGGACATATCTGTTGTTTATAGGGTTATTGTACTCTATATCTTACTGTTTTTGTTGGTGATCTATAGATGAATTTGGTTCGGATACCTGCACTGTTTTCATCTGGGGCCTTGGGGGTTAACATAACCATATAATCACCCTAACCAATTTACAATATCTATCTTAAGAATAAGGGAGAATGGTTTTTTCTCACCGTAGTTTTCGCATATTTCGCTAAAGGCCACATGGGAACACTTAGCTCACTAAAAATCTCGCATGGCTGTCATGTGTTTTAAAGTGAGATATTGACGCCAATTGGTCTCAGTGACAAGACTAGTCTCCTTCAAGCAGCAAGCACTTCTCTGAACTCTAAGGTGAAGTTTTCACAGTAATCTTAGTAGCGCTTTGCTGATGCACGCTTCAGATCGTCTCTCAAAATTCATTCACACTTACTCCCATCGCAGTGGCTGCTGTGAGGTGCTTTACACCGCAATCGTCTACCGTGGACCTTCGTGACATCAGAGTCATAAAGACAGTTGATGGCACTATCGAGAATACGGACTCATTAGTAGATCATGTCGTCCTAAAAGTGCTCCCAGACCTGACATGTGTCCCTTCCCCCTTGCTTCATCTTTGTTCTCATAGTACCTCATTAGATGGATAATGTTGTCGTGATCAACGACTACCGACAGATGGACAAGGTCATCAATGAGGGTCGTCAATACCTGCTTGACTTGAAGAAACTTCAAATGCTGGTATCATACTATCAAGGTCGTCAAGATCGCTGGCATGAAGAACCGTGGGCGCACAATCAGTATTCTGGCTACAGGTGGCAAAAATCTTGATGTGGAGGAATGTGAAGGCAGTCTGCATGATGCTCTTTGTGTTATCTGGTGTCTCATAAAAAAACGGTAAGATTCAAGTGACTCGTTTCTATAGGTTAAGGTTCTGATCTGACAAAAGGGGTGTTTATCGGTGGATGTATGTTGTTCAACCTCTTCTTGTTTCCACGAGTGCGATTGAACTCTCGACGGAGACTACATACTTTAGAAGATCAATGACTGGTATGTACAAGGGAGATAATGAGATGTTTTGACATTCTAATACCATACATGTCATTGTCATGTAACACAATTGATGAACTCGGCCAAATAGCACACTCTGCTTTCATTCTTTGGCGCACGCTCGAGTATGTTTCATCATGCAGATGAGTCAGTCCAAAGGGTTATCAATGTCAAGGGGATCGAGTTGCACACATATTTTCATAGTGACTGTTACATCTGCCCAACTGAAAAAAATATAATGATTCATCACGACTGTTCATGCTGGGCTAGATTTGCTAGCATCCATGGGTATGTATGACAAACTCGATTTGCTTATGGCTTAAAAGCCAACAATAGATTGTCATAATTCCTCCACCATCCTTTACTGGCTGTGATGGTGCTATATCATATAATAGTCACAAGCTCTGATGTCAATATATATTTAAGAGTAATGCTAATGTCATTTTTCACGGGAAAGTCTTTGATAACATTATAATTCAAAGCATCAATGAGTAAAAGGCGAATGCTCAACAACCTGGACATAGTCACCCTATCACCCATCACAGGCGGTGACGGTGCTATGTGACACTTTGGTCACGAGCTCCAATACCAATATATTTTCGACACCCAGCATCCTTGCTGCTGTTCGGGAGAAAGTCATAACTAGCTTTATAATATGAACCAGATATTATGACAAACGAGAATGCATAGCACTGGGGACACAGTTACACTAGAAACTCTTACTGGCTGGGATGCTGCAACTTCGCAATATTTTCATGAACTCCTCTTTGTAGTCTAAATGTACATACATACATGCTTATGTATCAGCAACACAAATTTCTCTAAGGATAAAAGGTCATATTCAGCAGGAGCATGATTACATGCGGCTATCATTCTCATGACTACCATATCAAGAACTCATCAGTTCACTGATGAATTCTCACACCTGTTGTTCCCACGTACCTGATCTAATTAGATGTGACAGCTGAGTGTGATGGCGTATCTAAGTCAATATGTTTTTCGTTCTCCCCACCCAAATGAATAATTAGTCGATAAAGGGGGGTCTTTGGAGCTGTAGAGAGTGTTGGCTGGGGTAGGTACCTCTGAGGGCCTCGGCTATATCCATGCCAAGTGCCTGGATGCTATATTTGGGACTGTGGCTATAATTACCACCGGTGGCTGTCCTAATTAGGCCACGTCATCCACACAAACCTTCGTGCTCACTGTTGTGCACAGCGAGCTCGTGTATCTGGCCAATGGACACACTTCACAGTGGCGGACTTTTTTATATATGAAGTAACAAGTGTATACGGTATGTTTCGAGCATATGTCAGCATTGAAAAGTAATTAAACGTTGAAGGTAACCTGGAGAATGTCCTCAAGAATGCGCGACTGCTCTTCCCCATCAACTTCCACACCCTCCTCGTCATCCAAATCCGCTATAGCATCTTCTAAGTTGTCCATAACGACAGGAACCACTGGAGTTAGCAGACGAGCAGGGATACACACAACAGGTGCGCTACCACTTGCCCCAGGTGACTCTTCACTGCTAACCCCAGGTGACAGTGACCCTGTAAATCCGAGAAGCTTGCTTATGCCAAGTAGACGGCGAAGATGGTGTTCGGTGAAGTGGGCGCGAATGTTGCGATGGATGCCAACTTGATGTGCAAGTGCAGGATAAATGGGTCGAAGTTGGTTTTCACACTTGCGCAGGTATGAGTCCTCATCTCGAAGGTATGTGACCATTCGCTTGACTTCAATATTGAGTTGATTAACCTCTTCTTGTGCGCGTTGCATCTTGAAGTAGGTATCCATGGCTAAACAACCGGTGGGGGTGGCCCAGGCATGTTGAGACACATCCTGACGGGCATCTCAAAGGAGGTCAAAGTCGGAGAGAAATGCATATTCGACGACCTCATCCCAGGAAAGAGATGGACGAGGTGGTGAAAGAGCGCGTGCAGCAGTGTTATAGTGGTCAAGGCCCGTCCGAATAGCTGCAGAGCGAGCCTGCAATGCTCTCCCAATGTGCTTTCGTAGTTTGTAGCCTGAATCAATATAAGTGCTGAGCTCATACCAACGCCAATGTTTGAGACTCACCTGTCCCCACACGGTTCATCTTCGATAGCTCAAAGATACGAGCAACAACTAAACCTTCTAAAGAATCCAGGGCCCACTGAAATTTTTGATTCGCTACAAGGTGACCCGCATCCTTCCATTCAACGTCATCCGACGTCCATCAGCGAGTCACCCCGAGCTTCACTTCAAGCTCCTGGACAACTTTGAGATCTTTTTCGTAGTTCTCGATGGCATGGCGACGTGCAGTTTCAATTCTGATAGTTGTTGCGATATCACGTGATCCGAATGATGCGCTGGATGGTGTGGATACACTCCAAGGCGCACTGGCAACATCGAGGTCTTTCCTGTTTGTGTTGTGAGTTTTTTGTTTTGAGGGGAAAAAATACATTCACTTGCTTGCAGTCATATTAACGAGCTTTTGCCAGTATTCCATTTGCAATGTTTCGTGTTTCGGCTCCTGGTTCAACAACATTAGATAAGCACATTCCTCGGCCAGCCAATTTTCGAAGACACCATTGTCGGTGATGCCAAGCTCGCGCATGAGTTGCGGAAGTGTTGTCTGTCCGTCGCGCAGAATTCCAAGGGCCTGCTTATAATTGTTATATAGAAACGTAGCTACAAAAATGTCAGTTCACACTCATAATAAATATGAATTGCTACGCACAGATATTCGCGTATACTTCGAAGTCATCAGTATGCTGGAAATAATTTGCAATAGCTTGGCGTCGGTGAAAGATACTTGAATAATGGACCGAAGATGGAAGTGCATTCGATTTTGAGAACATTCGTTCGCAGCCCTCGAGATCCTCAAGTCCTAGACCTTTGACATACGTAGTTAGATGATCAAGTTGACACAAGCGTCTGTGGGCATGTCCATGAAAGGCGCCAACGAGTGATGTATGGTTGAGCTCGCACACAGACTGACCCAGCACACTTCGACTAAGAGTAGTCTTGAACCTACAGCCAATGTCATAGCCGCCGCCTAGGTCCTTGCCGAAGACGTCGAGGAGTTTTGATATGACCGCCAGAGGATACTTTGATCTAGAACAGCATTAGCAAATAGACAAATTTAAACATGCATGACTTACTGTTCGCCGCTCTGAACCATGTCCACGATAACGAGAGAGAATCCATGGCGACAGACAGCCATGAAAATTCCAGACTCATCAAAAACACCCCACATTCTTCTAGTTTTTTCATCCTTCATGTTGTTCCAACGTCCAGCGCACGGATTGTCCTAAGGATAAGTTAGTAGGCTTGAGACCAAAGTGCAGCGCCTTACCTTGTCATCAATTGATAGCATGTCGACTGAAGAATCACCAGTGAAGCTATTGACATAGTCCCTTGTCAAGTACCGGTCCCCACCCACAGATTGCATAGAAGGTAACTCCGCAGATCTTGGTAGAGGAGTATCGTTGTCATCGTCAAGGTACTCAGAATCATCCCATGCGACCTTTTTGAGGACTCGCTTGAGGGAGTCGTTGCCGTCCATCGTGTAGAGTAGTTTGAACTGTAGAGGGTCTTCATCCTTGAGTGTGTAAGTACATGCTGGGTACTGCATGCATCAGACGCCAGTTACAATTACTGCGTCCGATGGCCTCAGTGGACTAGTGACGCAACATTAGAGAGAATCTGTAAGTATACAGTCGAGTGCGATCGAGAATTGGCGGGAAAGATATGGGTGGAACTGAACCTAAGGCAGACTTGCATCAGTGTATCCTAAGGAAGCGGGTCTCGAGGTACTTACACCTTGCAGGTCCACATAGCGTTTTCACATATGCCTGAATAGAGAAGTGTGGGTTGTGCTGGCGTGCAATATGATAAAGATTGAGGGCTTGCATGGTGACCCCAGTTGATGGGCTGATTGGTGAGCATGGAACGACGCCTTGCCGAATGAGTGCTGAAGCTATGAAGGAGTCAGTCGATAGAATACTTAAAGGTAGCCTTTCAGCAGTCTAACGCATAATGTGATGCCATCAGCACAGCACCATCAATAGCCTGAGAACCTTACAGAACACATCCACGACCTTGATGGCAATTGACCCTGCATTGACATCAACTGTGCCGCATGTGTCTCGATACTGTGAGAAGAACCCCCGACCATCCAAAACACCATTGGCAAGATGCCAGTCCAGGTAGGTGCATGTTAGTGCTGACATTTGCTGGTCAAAGGCTTCCGTGCGACGCCTGGTCCTATCACGCCTGGTCCTATAATTGACTCGATGACCACAAGACTGTGAATTTCTGCTGAGTCTCGTTAGCGTCTGATTTATGTAATAAACCCTTACTCACCCTTTCCAGAAGTCAGTGATCAATTGCCTGGTGAGTTCACACATCTCCCCACCCGCATGGCTAATGTTTACTGATTCTGATCCGTCCAACACACTAGTTCCGAAATCGTCGTTGTCGTTGAACCCATCGAACATGGTGTCATCGGCAGTGTGCTCTTGCAGCGCCTCAAGGGCTTGTTTCTCCTCGGGCGTCATTGCTTGCAAGTAAGTTTTGTTAGTTCTCGAATCAATGCTACTAAAAAAATTCACCTTGAATACTGAGATCTTTTGCGGATGCCTACTTCTGCCGCTGCGTGCAGCTATTTTTCTCAGACCCAGTACCTCCTGCATCAGACGCAGCCCAGAGGTTGGATCTCGGTGAGATATGACATGTCGAATCCTCAGTGAAGTGAGTCCCAGTTCGGTTTTTCGGACGTTTGTTTTGTGCCATGGTAGGGCTTATCTTTTGGAAGTTCTAGGACATAAAAACATATTCACGTGACTCTCTCCTGCTGTGGTGCTGCACCTAAGACATCAGTGATCACTCAGTGCTCGATCGACCTACCTCAGTTCAAGCATGTTCGATGAGTTCTGCTAATACCTTGACTGGTCAAGGTGAGTATTGCCCTTAGCCTGTTCACTATCACAAGCTTAATCTATTCACACAGCTTCAGATAATGTACTTGATCGCAGACACATCAAGACGGTCACTCGAACTCAGACCAAACGTACTGTACAGACTCGTACTTCCCAAATCATCACCCATACAAAAATGACCGTCGATGCTAGTGAATCCGAGACTGTGAAGGAGAGAATTCAAACTGTGGACTCCGCCATTACTCATACCATCACTGGCCCTGTGAGTATCATTACTATGCATCTGTTGTGGGGATCACTATCTTACATATAACAGCAGTCCAATCTCGCCATTCTGAACACTGTGATAGATGCACCAGATACCTCAGCTCCCTCGAGTCCAACCGAATCGACGGTATCTACTGTCACTAACACTTCGCAATCTGACCTTGCGAGCCCTGCTCAGTCAAGCCATTCAAGCGAGGGGTTGTGGGCACAGCTTGAGGATCTCTCAGAGTATATGAACGCCGTCAATCTGAGTGTGGGAGAGGGCATGTAGAATATATTGTATTGACTATTGATGCAACATGAAACTTTGAAGAATGACTCGCACACTTTCAGTGAATTGAGCATTAAAATGTAAGATCGGCATTTTGCAAATGTGTAAAGTAGTGCGCATGATGGTACTAGACGCCAACGATAATGTGCAGAGACTACATAACAGGTTGCGTGTTTGTGCTGTTCAATTCGTTTGATAGAGCCGTGCGCAGCCTGTGATGGAGCCAACGAACATAAGGTCAATTTTTGTAATTGTAAATACAATAGCTGTCCTCAGACCTCAAGAGGAATGGCTATAATCTATGTAAGAGTACTGATGTCATGTACCAGTGTTCGTTTGTGGAGGAATCATGTGTAATATTCAGTACGAGTGTTAGTATTGTATACTGGTGAACCATGGATTGTCACGATGTCATACATGCACAACTGACAATTGCCACATGCAACCTTCATGTAAACTCATGTTCATGCTCATTTGAATCTACAACACACTTTCATGGCTTCGGATCTGCACAGAATTGTCAAGGATGCATGCTTTATTATCACTCTAAGTAGCACGATGCAAAAAAGATAAAGAAAATCAAAACCGAGACAAAAATTTGATAGTTAGCATGTGTGCCACAGCCGCACTATGACTGTGTTCAAAGTGTTGTGCACGAGAATTCACACTAGGTAGCAAACTCAAGCATCATATCTTTGCTGTCCATCAAGTTTGTTGCGAGTGATCATAGCCAGCATCATTCATGTATCTGGAACCATGATGAGATTGCAACAATGATACATGGTACAGATATATGGTACATGAAATGGAATGGCTATGACAAAACAGCAAAATCGAAACAAAATCAGAGTATTACCATAGTGTGACTTTGATGCGAGCATGAAAACGGAGACAGAAAGACGGTGAGCCAAGAATGAGGGGGAATGTGGGTCAGGTAAGGCACACCTGGTGATTGTGACAGACCCTGCGCTACAATACTCCATGATTTATTGGAGTAAGTATCGTCCCAAATCACTTTGGAGGCGAGCATGAAAGCCTTTGAGACAAAAAGACAGTGAGCAAAGAATGAGGGAAGAATGAAAGTTGGGTAAGGTGCCTGGATTTCTCGCAATTGAAACATGTCCTGTGCTACAACACTCCAATATATTTGCTGGCAATATGGGGCAGCCTCACTTGGGAGTTGGAATAGGAAGGGTGGTAATCTGGACAAGTGAAAGGATGGGAAACTGGGTTAACCAGGGGTGTGTGATGTTGAACAGGAACAGCAGCATGTGGTGTGACATGTGATGTCACATAATTGATTGCTACCGAATGGAAGCATAATGGACGCCTCATTGTCAACACATGAACAAAGTCCAATCCTTCAACTACCTACCTTGATGTTCTCTTCTCTGTTAGTGCACTATCTAACGAATATCTTTAGTCCCTAGTGATCACTAATAAATCACGTTCAACATTAGTTCAACATGGCATGTTTCTCAGCCGCTTGCCACGGCAGCACTATGAACTACATCAAGTTGGTCACCAGTATGTTTGTAAACGCCTCTTTTCTACTCACCTGCTGACTTTGCATAGAAATTTAGATTGCACCTCCACCTTGTCAATTCAACAAGTCTATACTCAAACAGCGGTATGTCACATGTGCATTGGCGTCTATCTAATGTTCACTTTTTCTTTCAATGTCAATTATAGCCCACAGCAGCGTACTTGCTATACGAGTGCCTTGCATTCCTCCACCGAAACGATGCTCAATTCAAAGACATTCGTATGTCGCCTCTGCGTTCCAGAATGTCATCTCTCCTCATGTGTGCACGTGATGATCACTGATAGACTGGAGGTAAATTATTTATTTTATGAATTTCTGAAAAATTGACGTGTTTTTGAAAGGTGCATCGCGCCTTTGTTTACTGTTATTCTGACTTGTAGGTAGTCCAATTATTTACAGCTCTTTGCATAAAGGATGGCAGTCACGTGAATTTTTCGTTCAATTAGGAAATGTTGGACTTAGTAAAATTTTGCCCGTGTAGCCTTGTACTACCCTTATTATCATCTTCGCAACATGGGATTTCGCAAGATCAGTCATGACGTGAAACTTGCAGCAATCCCACTCCATGAACGGAACCTTCTGAGCCTTCGAGACATCCTAGATTCCTGTGGATTTTCTGAACGCACTTGGTTTTGAATTTTGAAGCTCTGGCGCGAAACCGGTGATGTCGTGAACCATCAGCCTAGCACAGCAATGCGTGGTCGTTTGCGTGCTCTCGATCGTGAAGATATTGATTGCCTGCTTCGTCTTGTAAGGCAAAACCCTGACTATTTTTTGGACGAGCTCATGCACCTCCTCGCAACAAACCAATTCATATCTGTCCATTTCACGACAATCTTCCGCGAGCTCGAACGTGCTGATGTGAGCTACAAGAAACTCAAGTGCATTGCTAAGGAACGCAACAAGACTCTCCGTGCTGCTTTCATTGCATGCATGGCTCAGTATGATCCATCAGAGTTGGGATTTATTGATGAGACTTCAAAAGATGAGCGAACACCTGGTAGGCGCTATGGACGATCAAGGACAGGCACTTGTGCAGAGAAAAAGCAGGTGTTTGTGCGTGGACGACGGACATCCACAGAAGCAGCCAGGTTTGGGCAGGACACATGGAATGAACCAGGAGATCTCATAATCCTCGTAGCTGAGAAGTCCAGGGTTCAGTGCATCTGAGATTTTGACAAGCATTTGTGCTTTCATGGTGTCCCAAGGCTTGTCAAGATTGAGTGTGAAGGTTTGATTCCTCGAAGTACGTTTGCTCGCAGGTCTCTTCATCTCAGCTGCAGAGGTGATGCTCGTGATAAACGTGACCTCTTTTATGCTTGCCGGAGGGTCAGAAGGTGCTGTATGAAGAAGCAATAAAGTCACAGTTCAGTGTAGTAGGGATCATTAGTCACGTATTTTTCCGTGCTTTCGCTTTTTGGACGTGGTCAGGGGTGGTGTAAGGATCTTCGCAGGCTCGGGCTCATTATCTTCACCATTGTCGTTGTCGTCGTCAGGTTTCTCTTCCTCCGAAAGTTCTTTGATTCGAATATCGTCCTCGTCGGAGCCATTGGAATCAAGGCCACTGTCATACTCTAGCAAGCTCTTATGTTTTTTAGAGGCAGGAATAGTAATAAATGGCATGACGATGGTGAATTACAGAGAATGTGAGTGCATGATGATCAAAATTTCACTAAGTCCAGTGTTTCCTAATTGAACGAAATTTTCTCGCCACTGCCATCCTTTGTGCAAAGAGCTGTAATAAAATTGACATGTTTTGAAAACCACATCGCGTCTTCGTTCACTTCTATCCACTGGCAGGTGCTCAAGTCAATCTCACCATGATGTATGATTTCAACTTCACCGGTTGTGAAACTTCAGCAGATTTACTGCAGAATGGTCCTGTGTGTCGGCCAGGTAAGACGGGCACATTTTTTTTCTTTCCATTTTCTCATTTTTCGCATTCTAGAGACGAGGCTGGGAGACTTCAGATCAGGTGGCAGTGCCCTCAGCGTCAGTCAATACTCTCAGCGTCAGTCAGGTAAGATTGATGCATTTGTTTCTTATTATCTGCGCTATATAGTTGACAATGGCAGGAGACTTCAGAATGGGACATTCTCAATACCAGACTTGGGATGGGTCGTCCCAAACTCCCGATCCTTTCACATTCACGTTCCCTCCACTGAACATCAACTGGGATGACCCAAATCTGTACTCTCGACTACCCCCCCTCAATAGTCTATTAGACACCCTGCAAAACGAGCAAGGTCACGACGAGCAGTTTGCGGGTCACATGACTCGTGAACATGATATCGGCCGACATGTTGAGAATTTACAGGTCGCGGATCGCGTGGCCCAAGACAGACAACCCGCCGATGGCCCTGCACAATGCCACGATATCAGCCAACCTGCAGTGAGTCTCTGTGAAAACAATATTGGCCGACATGTTGATAATTTACAGGTCGCGGGTCGCGTGGCCCACGCCATCAGCCAACCTGTGGAGAGTCTCACACAAGGCCACACTGAGCATGAAGGTAACACTAACACACAGGACACTCTGGGCGGTGCAGCAACAGGCGTCGCATCCGATGCCAACAATTCGTCTTGGGCAGCAAGAAATCCTAACAGGCCTGTCATCAAGCCGCATGCCCCACTTAATCCCGCACAGAAAGCACGTGCAAACGCTCAATGAGCATCCCACAAAATCTCCTCCCAGCAATGCAAAGAGTCGGAGGAGGCACTGCACAGTTCAATTCGGCAGCTTCTGGCAGAGCAAGCACAGAGGATGGACAAGATCGCTCTGGAGCATGGTGTCTCCGTGGAGAAGGTGAAGAAGCTGGTGGGAGGCACTAGGCACTATACAGCGAGTTGAAGCGCGCAACTGGAGAACGCTCTTATGCACGCCAAAGCCGAGGAAGTAAATAAAGGTAATGTATTACATCTATTTGAACATTGGACTGGGGCCTCACAAACACACCAGATCTACCACGGGGCGCCAAATATACTCCCGGAGAGATTCGTCAGATGGTGAAGAATGATCAGAATATGCAAAACCTGACAGAAGAGGAAAAAAAGGAGCTCGTTGACAAGCTTAGCGAGCACCGAGCCTTGCGCAACATGAGTGTGCGTGCGATGAATACAGTGGCTATGCGTGATGTTCAGTCAACTCTGGACTCCATCTTTAAAATGGTAAGATGTATTCACTCTGAATGATTGTATCACTGACTACATAGATATAGCTTGACGGTCTTGCTGTAAGGACCGGGGTATATGCTTGTCTATTCGCCTCTCGTGGTCACGTTTATGACACTGCTCAGGCCACGTGGTTTGGTACCGACAATGTTATGGATTTCTGGGAGGACGTGCTACAAGTGGAGGCCGACGAAATTGCACGAAAGCTGGAGCAATGGGCATGCATGATAGGTCGAAGTACGTTATCCTATGTTCTTGCTTTATATGTAGGCTGATTTTCACACCACACTAGACATTGACGAACGTGAAACGGTGCAGAACATGCAGCGTGTCTGTACTCGCCTCCTCAACTCAGGACTCAGTACATTTTTTTCTTGTCCTACTGAAACCGATGCTGACTTCTATTGTTTAGGGACTATAGCTAAGAGACGCGACATTTGCATCAACTACACAAATTTCGAGACCGCGATAAAGGAGAAGCTGGCCATTGACATAAAGGGCTGGCCTGAAGGTGTCACTTTCCAATCTCCCACTAGCGTGAATGATCTCCGTGCTCTCCTCAAACTTCGAGGTGCGCTGAGGGATGGCTCCTGTCACTGGTTCCGCATGACTCCCCGTCAGCGTGATGAGTTCCACGCTTTACTGGATGCACGCCGTAAGAGGGGAGAAAATGTTGGCAAACAACGCAAGAAGCGTGCCGACACCGGGGTGCCTCGCAAATGGAAGAGCAAGGAAAATGCCCCTCCTGGAAAGCGGGCGCGAGCACCAGGCTCATCAGCACAGGCTCCAAAGAGCGCTGAGTTTATTGACTCGTCTGAGGAGGAGAGCAGTGAGGAGGAAGAACTTTAACTAAAGGTAGTTAGCTTTTGCAACATTTGGAGCTTGAAATGCCTGTTATTCCCTTTGAAATAACATGTATATACCTCTAGCTACATGTATATCAAAGTCTCCCAAAAATCTATGCTCTCCTTGGCCAGATACACGAGGTCGCTGTGCACAACAGCGAGCACGAAGGTTTGTGTGGATGACGTGGCCTAATTAGGATAGCCGCCGGTGGTAATAATAGCCGCGGTCCCAAATATAGCACCCAGGCACTCGGCACGGATATAGCCGAGGCCCTCAGAGGTACCTACCCCAGCCAGCACTCTCTACAGCTCCAAAGACCCCCCTTTATCGACTAATTATTCATTTGGGTGGGGAGAATGAAAAACATATCGACTTAGATACGCCATCACACTCAGCTGTCACATCTAATTAGATCAGGTACGTGGGAACAACAGGTGAATTCTCAACTGTTCCAAATCTCGGTTGTCGGATGGATGCAAATGCCGAGCTGCATCATGGAGAAACATTTACCGAACACAGCAGAATCAGCATTATTGATAGCATTTTAAGGCTCTCGAGACAGTTGAGCGCCTCACTCGAATCTGTCTACTGCTCATTACACGATGACTTACCAGTCCAAACCAACTTCCAATGGCGTGTATCGCATCAAAGTCCTTAACCAGGATCTGTTCATTGAGAGCGCCCCTGGTTATAACCCAGGATTGAAGCTTGCTTCGCCTTCTCCGACCAGCGCCAAGCAAAAAGTATGTCAATCGTTCACATCTTGTATATTGTATGCTCAATTCACGCAGTGGACCCTTACTCAAGTATCAGGCCAAAGCAACGTCTGGACGATGGCCAGCATCGATGACGGGTCCGGTTTGATATACAAGAAGAACGCAGACACCTACTGGGGTTATGGGTATCCTTATCCTCAGAGCGGTCCCTCCTTGAACTGGTCCATATTGGAACGAACCACTGATAGTCAAACCTATTCAAAGTATGTGTCCGAATATCATGTCGCTAAATGTTGGACTTCACATGCGTTACAGGATAAAACTCAGCGGCGAGTCGAACTGCTTTGACTCCTGCAACCCAGGGTCAGATGCTGTTCGTGTACGAGTCTACTTCCTTGACATTGGCTCATGCCCTTTTCTTTGCAGGTCCACTTTTACTATGACCATGGTCATGTCGTGCGCACTCTCTGCACCTTTTGCACTACTCTTTCGTGACCATCATCTGTAGTACGAAGGGCCCAAACAATGCTTCGTTTTCGAGTTGGTCCCAAATGTCAAGCCTTCTCCACCACTGTAAGGAGCACTTTGTTAGGCTGCATAATGCTGATCTTAAAATTTGATTCAGGGACATCGTGTTCCTTCAAGATGCTACAGGGAGCCAGCAACCATACATTGATACTGCGCGCAACCAGATCAACCAGATCTGCAACACCCTCATCTCCGGGGGCAAATTCGCACCTCAAGATCTCAGATTCAGCCTCATCGCCTTTCGCGACCATCCTCCCCAAGACCAGACCTTCGTCACCCAGGTATTCCCTTTCACGACAGATTTTGCAGTCGTTGCATCGAATCTGGGTGGCTTGGTAGCGACGGGCGGTGGAGATGGACCTGAAGCTCAAAGCGATGCTTTGTCTGATGCTCTCAAGGTTGCCTGGAAGGACAACGCGACAAAGATTGTTGTGTTGATCACCGATTCGCCCCCACATGGAATTGGAGAGGACGGCGATGGCTTCCCTAAGGGGTGTCCACTTCGTAAATCTTTTTTTTTCTGTTCGGGATCAGCGACTGATGCAAGATTAGAAAATGACCCACTCCGTCTTGCGACGAGAATGGGAAAACTTGGCATCACTCTGGTACGTCGAACATTCCTCGTTTCACGCACTAGTGGTCAATGCCAATATAGTACGTGATTGGGTGCGAGCCCACCTTGAGCCAGTATTACAAGGTGAGATCGTCTTCTTCATGCTGCTGCATCAGACGCGTAAATGATTACGCAGCAAGCATCTGATTTCTATGCAGGACTAGTCAAAAGAACCGGGTATAGCGATCACAGCTTCACTCATATCCTCACACTAACATCTTATAACAGAGGAAAAGTAGTCAACCTCGGTGATCTCAGCATACTGTCCGCTCTCATCGCAGGTTCAGCTCTAGAAGTCATCGACAGCGAGAAATACGTCAAACAGTACCAGGCTCAAGTTCGCAGCATGGCGAACAATGAGAAACTGAGCGCTGGTGAAATCTCTCAGAGGCTGCACAAGAACTTTGTGACTACAGGCGCACAGCACAGCACCCTCATCGTCGATAACATGTACGAACAAAGTACGCAGGGAAATTCGAATGTCGACGTTTGGTTCAATGCTGAGAACCTCGACGAGGCGAGGAATAAAATTCAGGAGGTACAGTGTTGATAGTCAAATCTTGTGCTTGCAATGCTCATCACTCCATCAAGGTCCAAGGCAATCACATTATCGAAAAATACCAGACCCCGGGGGTAAAACAATCAGCTGCTGTACAGGTGCAGCCGATCAGCTTGGATCAGATGAGTTTCTCCTTGTTTGTGTTGAAGTTTGTAGTAACTCTTTTTCAAGGTCCAGACTGTCGTTCAGAAGTGTCTCATGAGGGAATCATGAATGTTGTTCGCGCGAATAACAAGATGTACTGGTATTACCTGAGTGGGGCCTTGTCACACAAATCGAATTGGAGGATTATGGTCTGCAGATGCTGTCCACTCGTGTACTGTGTACAGACGCTAAATCGATCTTAAAAATTTCCCTCCTCATTTGACAACATTTGAAGAAGCATAGTTTAGATCTGGGTGTGAATGCGGGACGACGAAAGATGTCACTCGAGATGGTTTAGTGCGCGGGTAGGTAGGAAACAATTTTCAGCTCCATTATATGGGTGAGACAGTCATCGTAGCATATCATGTAAAAAGAAAACGGAGAACTTCGTGAAGAACGAACAAACAAATTAATGCTGACCGTCAGTGTACTCTGAAGAGGTACAACAGATGAAGAGCCAAAAGCGAGTCCAGCATAAAGCGTGTTTAATAATCACATGAGGATTAGTGCTAGGGGCTATATGAGCGACGACGGGAGGTGCGGTAGCGGTGGATGCGACTGCCTGTGACTGGGCCTGCGCTGTACCACTGGGTTGTTGCGTGGCGTTGTTATTGGGAGGGCGTGAACTGCTTGCAGTGGCGAAATTGGCCTCCGTCTCTCTCTTGCTGATGCGTTTCTCTGTGTGGTATAAGATAGTGTATGAATACCAGAGGTGAAGGTAACATACGCATTTGCCCTTGGCATATGGGACGTCAACAACTGCTGAGCGATGCCTGTGCAGCTCAATTTGTCCACTACTTGGTACACCAGAGAAAAGATTTCAAGTTCATTGGAACAGGCGGTGTTGAAACTGTGTATCGTTAGGGTCACGCGCAGATCGCTGAGGAAATCGAGGTCAGTAGGAATTGTAGTACTGAATGGGACATGGGAGACGTACTTGAGCACGACCTGGAACTGGTGAGCCATCGAAAAACCCTTGGGGTGCCCGGTTTAAAACTTTGATGGGCTGGATGGGACGTCGTGTCACATTGATGGTCTAGAATGTATCTATTTACATGCAACGAGTTCTGTATAATGAAAGTGTCACGTACCGTCGACTCATCGCGCTTGTCCAACAGTAGGTCTTCGAGGCCAGCTTCTTGTAATATCACGGAAACATCCCACAGGTATGCATTTTTGTCATAGCAGGCAGGTTTTGGAACGATCTAGTGAGACATTGGATAGATTAGTCAGTACGTAGTCGTTCAGGCAGCTTCGTCATGGCAAGGGGGCGACCCTTGCCATGACCGATTTTTCATGGCATAAGGTAAACTGAACAGTCACGTGGTTCGATTTAGTAAGCAACAGTATGGTGTCTCGAGTCTAAGCATATGGTGTCTTTGAAGTGTCTCTGAAGTGTCTCTGAAGTAAGTGTCTTATAAGTGTCTCTGAAGTATGGCTAACCACTACAGCACCCTCAGCTCAGTTTAACGACCAAAATTAAATCCTTCGTCATGCGATGTTCCTCCTCTGCGCGATTCAGATTCCAAAAGAATCCACACTTCAAATTCAAATCGTTGGTTACCTGTCCTGCAGATGTTCCGCTTGAATTGGTGCGTGGACAATGTCTTCATGTGATTTATGTTGTGTTGATGTAATCTACTCCTGCACAGAGCCCATCTATGGCTCATCCATACCTCCTCCAGTGACCACCGCATGGCCATTGAATGTTCCGTCAAGTGCATATCTCTATCAGCCCGAAACGTTAGGCAACGAATTTCCAGTAATCACGTATGTCATTTTATGTTCACTTCGCTATGTGCACCACTCAGTTATCCCAGCAACTTCTTAGAAACCCTAGACAAGGGGTCTTCTTCACCACATCTCCAGCAGTGACACCCTCCATCATGCCTACGCCTTGGTGTAGTGACCAAGACTGGCAATACATGGCTTTTGAAGAGGTAGGCATCTCCACTCCAAGTGTTGTTCTCGTGCTGACGTCGATTTTGTTTAGAACTTGAATAGTCACTCCCGTGCCGTGGCGTTGGCCCTGGATGATCACGAACTTTCGGTACGTGTGCAAGCTGCGCTGGCCATCACCGAGTTGGTTATCGTCCACGACTCTGGTGTGTTGGAAATTTCCTGTGCTTCATCTTAGTTAACTCTGGTTCTCTAGTCAGGGACGCTGTCTCTCCGCAAGTAGGCAAGGTCGTGCAAGGTGGGTTTCGCTTCCATACCCATTGATGCACTCATTAATTTCGATGGCAGCTGATGCAGATTTTCTCAAGCTCTCCCTTGAAACGGACCTCGATATTCTCAATCACAGCAGAACGAAACGATCCTAGACAGCATTGATGTGGAATCTCTCGTGACGGATGGCGACGACGATAAAGTATACGGCGTTATGGGAGTTACCAAAACTATTGGGACTGTGTGTGTACTCTCTCCATCATGTTCGTTCAACACATCTGATAAAGTTGCGCAGGTTGTCTCATGCATTGAATCCTATCCCAATGAATGTATCAACGCGGCGCTGCAATACGTTTCCTTCAAGTATGTCCTCTTCACGTTGGTTATCTCTATCTCACTTTTGTCGTCTTGCAGCCATCGTGCGTCACATACGCCATTGAGTTGTTGAATTCTTCATTGCATGCAGTCTTGCATGAACATGTTACAACGCTTACCACGCTAATGCAGAACCCTTTGCTATGAAAGGTACTTTGTCCTCTGACGTTGTCCATCTAAGCTAATTTTAAAACATTGTAGCATATGCGTTTCTAACGCTGTCCAAGCTAAGGTTTTCCTGTCCATGGGCACCATCTACACAACGCCATTTAACTACAAGTTCCGCGGTCGACGTGATCTAGTATTAGTCTGCCTTGGACCTTGCAATGCTTCACGCATCGGAAACATGTGATACGAGAGCTCAGGCAGGAGGTGCCGGTGAAAGGTGACTTAGAAGTTATCGTTTGCGCGAGTTAATTCCAACACTTTCTCGTTAGCTGCAAGGCAGATGAACGTTGCCGTCCTTGGCCCTGGTAGAGGCATTATCACTCCCTCTCAAGACCGACCCCTTGTCACCTCTCTCAGTCTCTATGATATCCGTGGTGCACCAAGTGTTGCAGCTGATGTAAGCCATGTCGACGCTCATAGTGAGGAACGCTGTTACTAACTGCACACTTGACTATGGTTAGTTCAACGAACTTTGAAAGTAAATGGTTACCCTGCATACCAGCTCGACGAGGCCCTTGACGGCGTCCAAGTCGTTGTGATTCCTGCTGGTGTCCCAAGAAAGGTTCGTTTTGTCTTTCTTCTGTGGGTTAGTTCTCTGAAGTATATGACGCGTCTCTGAAGTATTCATAGCTCACGGTGTGCAGCATTCCAGTCACTGACGGAAATTCAACAGAGATGTAAGCTCAACGTTCTTCCCTTAACCACCACCCACTACTGCCACTTGTGCAGACAAGCTATATCCGGTGTGTGCATGCTTGCGATACCGCATTGTAAATGCAAACTGACTCACGTTGACAGTTACATACCCATACACTTTGTAAATTTAAGCAATGGCACCCAAAGTACGCTGATTCATGATTCATACAGCTCTCTTATGTTAACAAGGACTCGATTTAGCCCGCATCTACCGCTGGCAAAGCCCCTGCCTCCACCACTTCCAAGGCACCAGCTAAGGCTGACTCTGGAGCAAAGGCTGCTAAGAAAACCGTTGCTAAGCCACAAGCTCCCGCTGAGGGAGAGAAGAAGAAGCGCCGAAAGGTCCGCAAGGAGACGTACAGCTCGTATATCTACAAGGGTGTGTTCGAAGGTTATGGTGGCAAATATGCGTGACTAACTTCGGTGTGAAACTCCTTAAGCAGGTACACCCCGATACCGGTATCTCAAACAAAGCCATGGCCATCCTCAACTCGTTTGTCAATGATATCTTTGAGCATATTGCTACCGAGGCATCCAGTACGTTCCCATCATTTGTCGTATATCAGATACTTATAGATTACCTCAGAGCTTGCGGCTTACTCCAAGAAGTCGACGATCTCATTGTGCGAGATTAAACATCTGTTCGTCTTATCCTCCCAGGAGAGCTGGCAAAGCACGCCATTTCTGAGGGCACAAAGTCTGTTACCAGTAAGCACCGTCTCATTCAAGTAAGTAATGGTGTTAATCATTGGCTCAGAATTCTCTGCTACCTATCTAGTGGGTTATTTTGAGGAAGCAGTTGACGCGTTGCACTGACCTTGACTCCAGCGTCACCGAAAATAGATTCGCTGTCAAGGATGAGCATTCGAAGCCGATTGAGGATGCGTTGCAGGACAATGATCGAGTGAACTACTTCAAGGGTATCACCATTTCTCTCAAGGCCGCTGTGCTTGGGGATAGTGTCGACGTCAGAGCGTACTTCCCAAGGAGTATGTGTTATTATCATTTGCAATCGAATTTCCTAATTGTCTTCCTTCCTAGGTTTCTTAGATGACTTTGAGTTAGTAGAAAGATTGATGATATTCCCCTTCGCTGATGTTTCCCCAGGGCGGACGGATACATTACACGATTTGGCGTGACATACATTGACTATGAGACCCAACAGCGGTATCGTTAAGGTTGGTTTCCCATAAAGAGCAAAGGTCAAGGATGTTTATGCACCTCTGGAGTGATTTGGAGATAACATCGATGTGGGCGACAGGAAATTGCAATAGACAGACTCTGCTCTCGACCGTCCGAGCATTATTGGAGGGCTGATGTGTAACCGACTGTCGCTGCTATTTGGAACTGATTTATATGGCTTATCATGCAAATGCCCGTGCACAAACACGCAGGGACAACGAGCGGACAAATTACTCGAGTCATGATGAGACCCGTGATGAATTGTATGCCGAGGCTGAAATACAACATATCATAGTAAGTACAAGTAGTGTAACATGCATACGAGCGTGCTGGCAAGTGTACCCATCAATGATTGGTGTTCTAGACCTTGTGAAGAAACAGATAGAAAGAAATGTAAGAGATGCTGCATAGACAATGTTAGAATGATAGCGATGGTGACTCTGCCATATCTTTCAAATGGCAGATTGGGCCTTGAATAAATCGAGTTCGGCTTGTATCTGAAGTCCAGGGCAGACACTTCCATTAATCAAAAAAGATTCCTGCTGCTGAAAATACATACCTTCACAATTTGACGATCACATTCGTCTAGTTCACGATTGCATTCATCTATTTCACATTGTTGTTCATCTATTTGACGATCGCGTTCGTCAATTTCGCGTTGCTTATCTGCACGGACCTGGTCCACAAGCTGCAGGAGCAAGTATCATCAATCAAGTAAAGGCTGTAGCTGCTGAAAATTTAAATGAGTACCTTTTCGCGTTCTTCAAGATGACGAAGTCGCCGTGCCTCTACCACCTTCATAACTTCCTCATAAGCTTGCCAAAATCCACTACATATAATCTTGACATCATCATCCTGGGATGGTTTGAACACCGGGATGGGACCAAGGTGGCCGCGGGTGTCTGGCTCAAACACTTCCTCCTCCCCCTGCCCAAAGAGCGTTTGCAGGCTCTTGGAAACAGTGTGCCCGAACCAGTAGCATTGCGCATCCAGCAAGTGATAGTTGACGGCTTGCTGGTTGACTTGAAACAATAGCACTGCGACATGCAATGCAGATGGACGCGTTGATTCATTTGGAAACGACAGTGAAGAATTTAGTTTGAAAGATTTGAACTTCGTCGTTAAACACGATTTGATGTTCAAGCTGCTGGCGCAACCAATCAGTTCGATCATGTCTTCTGCCCGGTTTTCGGATGATGTCGATGATGGAGTGATCATGCCAGAAGAGTGTCTGACAGTGATGTTGACGGAGCGGTCGACACAGATAGCTGCTCTGGCTGCAGGTTTATCCCAATGTGTAAAGTGTAGTACCAGAAATTCGTGTTCCACTGTCTTGGAACACTTATAATGGTCGATGCGAAGCAGAAAGCAATTGGTGTAACTGTTCTTGCCGTCAGCATCTACGTATTCTGAGAGGATTTTTTTGTAACGCTTGACACTCATGAATAACCAAGTGCTTGAATGCCAATGGTCAAACCAGAGGCCAGGGAGATCTTCAGGGGGAGGCTCTAACATGCCTAATCGTCGAAGGTAGTTGGTTACAAGATGGCTGACACTGGCATTGAATTTTACAGACATGGGAAGTTGGCAAAGGGTTCCATCACCAAAACTGCTCAAATGTCACAACGGGTGACATAAGGTAACACTACCATATTAAGATTTTTTCACACGATCGCATGTCATGGCTCCATCCATGCGTGTGTCATACGAGATAGGCACATTATAGTGCAGCCTCACAATGACATCAGGGTAACTCGGCTTCAATGGTGGTGGCAGCAACATTGTATTGTAGATGTAAGGTAGTAGTGCAAGTATATAGTAATTATAAGCTGCCAACAATGTTATATGTGCCTGTGATGATATCAAATAATATTAGGGCGGGAATGACTGCATTGAGATTTCAGTGACGGATCAATGAAATGGATCGATCGATCACAAACGGATCAAAGAATCATACACTACAGAGCACCATACCCCTCCTCCGCCAGAATGTCGTCATCCAACTCTTCTCCCTCATCTGCTTCAATCCTGTCCTCTTCATCATCCTCGTCTTCATCCTCTTTGTCTTCATCCTCTTCATCTTCATCCTCTTCGTCATCTTCATCATCCTCTTCATTCGTTTCCTCCTCTTCGTCATCAAACTCCATATCTCCATCCTCCTCCTCTGCTACCACACTAACCTCGGCCCCATCGGCCTGCAAAAATTGATCCCACCCACGAGATATTTTGTGGCCGATACCGCCGCCCCGGTAACGCATAAACATATCTCTATCTACAAACCTAGAAAGAGAAGCACATGTTAGTTAGCCAGTAGATCGGTACTGTAGACTTACATGTTTACATAGAAATAAAGCCAATCTTTACCTAGATCTGCCTCATGTCGCACAAATGAGTCCGCAAGAAGCTGATCAGTTCGACCATGCTCAAATGCTGGAATAAGGTGAATGCCCCGGATAATGACATCGGGATCTATGAAACCAAAGGAGCAAGGATCCTCGCTTTTGAGAAACCCAATGCGTGGTAAGCGCTTTGCTGAGAAGCCAGACTTGTATGTGGGGTCACGGCCAAACCAGCGCACAAATAGAAAATTCATTTGCTGTGGTTTTGTCATCGAGGTGTCGGCATAGTTCCAGACTTCGACATGAAAAATCCGGATGATCCGCGTGTACCAATAGGGATGTCGTTCCTCATCAGTCTCGTGTGAGAGAACCATGATGTCGGCACGGGTATGTGGATTAAGCGAGTCTTGTTCTCGTCGTAGGTCATAGGTAGTGTAGTTGATTTGGAGAGTGTTGTGTTCATAGATCTTGTTGTTTGCAATCGAGATCTGGCAGCGGTCCTCATCAGTAAATTCAAATTCATCACCCGTGTATTCGATCCTGCGAATTCGAGCTAAAAGATGATCTTGAAGTCGCGGAATAAAATCCTATTCCTTGGGTCAGAAAATTGATAGCTATAAAATATTAAAAATCACGTACCGTCACTGCTAAATCCTCTGTAAGATCTCCAAGCCACGCAGTGAGATCATGCGAGGTCCTTGAATATTTTGATATGTGGTAATGATCGGCTGGTGATGTTCGTTCGCGTTGACGGCATTGTGATCCGGGATCGATCAATGCTGATCGTGCCTTCACGATCTTACCCAGCAGACGTTCCCTGGTCTCAATCCGTGTCATGCTTGAGACTGTGTTCTTCTTCCCCTTTGGCATTTTCAGATACCAACGTTTCACGTGCCGGTGCTGCAGTTCACCCTTAACATCAAAATGAAATCAATATTCTATATGTAAGATCAAATTAAAACTTACCGGTTGTGTGCTGAAGCTATCTGTGGTACCGAATTGTCGGATTGTATCAGTGTAATCTCCGAGCGCGTGATACTTGTATGTGTTGAGGTTGAGTCTTTTGCGCTTCGGTCCAGACACGACCTCATGGACCAGATCGGAATTAAGATTCTGAGAAGCTAGTTTTGATTTCCGTTTTCCACGTGAAGCGTACTCGTGAGGCAACTCTGTGGTATAGTAGTGTGCACAGGTAGTTCGATTAAATTTACATATCGTTTGTCCGAGAACAACTGTCGAAGTGTCGAAAAAATCTAAGGTGTCCTCGGTATGCTGGCGTAATTTTGCAAATGCGTGCCAAGTCGCCAAGTCGAATAGGAGGTCCAGAACCATGGTATTGTGATCTTTGGGCAGTAAGTCCTCAAAGACAGGGAGTGCGCACTATCAATCATTAAAAAACATATTGGGAAAGTGTGAACCGATCTTACCTGAAGCAGATCTTCGAAATCTCATGCAGCAAGGCGTTTCATTGCAAAAGCATTTGTATTAAATTTTCAGATTGTTCCTCTACCAAAGCTAGGTACATCTCGATATCTAAGAATATGTATTAGTAGATTGGCAAAGATATGTCACAAAAACATACCTCTCGTTCAATTTCTGGATGGCGTGTCCTCCAGCTGCGTGCAAAATATGAAATAAATGTGTCAAGAGTGCCTTCCATGCACCCAGCTCAAATTCGTGGAGCTCATCCACCACGAACATCCGGAAACGGTTGAATCCGTGAGGACATAACTTCTCCGAAAATGAGTTCTATGTTTGGATATTATTATTAGTCGGTACTATGGGATCGAAATGTTAATGAAAACTTACCCGAGTTGGCACCAGCGATTCATCATTAAGAATCTTCTTGACCCGCGAACCATCAACTGGGACACCCAATTGAAAAATTAATTTCCGTGCGTCCTCGACTTCTCGATGGTGTTTCTGATCGTCCTTCCACATATGTCTGATCCGTCGCTTCATATCGCGCTTTGTTCCCATCAACGGAATCTCAGTCTTCTTTGTCAGACAATGTGGGCATGGGCATTGCCCGAGGTTCTTGATTCCTGACAGAATAACCCTAAGATGTATTAGCACGCGCTGTGATAAAATGAATTAATGTACCAACTTCTCGGGATAATCGGCTGAATAAGTAAAGAAGCGGGGGAAGATTCGACGAGTGATGCCATCACTGCATTTGATGACAATACCATGCACATAGGCGTGCATGAACTTATCGTCGAGCAATAGAGCCCATATTGCTTGCATCAACTCACGTTTACAGTACGTATATACCTCGCTACTAGACGGCTCGCCGAAAAACTTCATGTATTGGTCTTGGAAATCATCTGGCAACTGATGAATGAAATAATATTAGCTACACTTAGATATAATCAAATAAGAAACTTACTGTAGGAATATAAGCTACGTGGTGACATGCAGAAGCAGTTGGCTTCCCTCGCACATACTTTGTTTGATTTCCGAAGTAAAGGTAGAACGGCCATAGGGAAGCATCGCCGAAATTGGCCAAGTGTGTCGCATCAGACCAGAACATCAGTGACACAATAGATTGTTCATATTCGTCACCTGCTTCGCGAGGCAAGGCATTAATTTCATCATACATCTCAAGCATCTCAGGGCTTGAGTATGCTTCTGAGAAGACTTCTATGGCGCGATCAGGGGAACATTGCCAGTATTCCCGGTAAGGAATCATATTGAATGATATTGAGGCGTCGTCCGTGAAAACAGACTCGATGATGTCGATGATCGATCTGTGATGGACTCCAAGGATCTCGAGTTCTGGGGCGTCAGTCTCTGATGGCCACTTTGTGCCTTCGTTCGGTAATTTGATCTTGACGGACGAGCATTGCCAGCCATATTCCTCCCGGAATGGATTGGATTTGTCCTGTAGATAGGCGTCGATGTTCTTGACTTCCCGTGTATGGGAAAATGAAAGCACATCGGCATGTCTGAAAAGTGGATCACCAACGAAAGTCGTGAGGCGCTGCAACTCGGCAACAGATTGTTGGCCAGTTCCAGAATACTGGTAAGCCATGAGGAGGCCAGAGGTAGGGTTTGAGAACGCTGCAAACAGTTCTTTGGTCCCTTTAGAAGATAAACCTTCTGTGATTCGACTCGATCGAGGAATCTGATTGTCCGAGGCAAGCGTTGGGGCATCAGTTACAGCCTCGAGGGTGTTGTTATTGGGGATGTTGCTGGGCCGGGTAATGTAGACACGATAGAGCCCCGCATCATCAGTTTCCATTCGAAAAGGAACAGAGAGTGGGGGAGCATCCTCATCCTCCGATGTTTCGGGGGAAGGGGCACGAGGCATAGGGTTTTGATCCGCGTGTTGATCCGCGATGACATCATGTCCGCGTTGCTGACGTGCAGTGGGTGGCATGTGGGCAAGGTGAGTCGCACTCCCTGGAAGGAAGTCTGCGAAGCGAGCAGGCATACGGATTGTGCGCCCAGAACGCTGAGAGACAACGGGGTTGATGGGAGGAGGTGAGGGAGATGGTGGGCGAGCCATTTCAACCTAGAAAGTATGTAGCAAGGTCAATATTGCTATAGAAAATGAACACATACATCAATATAATGATCATCGTTGTCGGTGAACGTTGGGTCTTGAACCTCTGGCTGCTCTGGGATGTCAACATCATCAGGGACACGCTCAGGGGACTCGTCATGGCGAGCCCTCTTGTCTTTGTGCCTTTTCTTCTTGTTTAATTTGCGCTTGCGGTCAAATAATTGATCAGTAAATGCATAATTAATTGCGCATTGACTTGTATGCGCGGCAAGCCGCCTTCGCGAACCAAAAGTTGCGCTGCAAGCTAAGCAGCTAAGGTCATTGACCATGAAAAAAGAAATGGGAAGGGGACACGTCTTCACAATGAACTCACAAGCAAGTCATCACCCATAAGCATATTTAAAGGATTCAATCGATTGCTGCAGCAGTCTACTTTGAATATATAGTAATGTAACAACTAAAAGCAAGTGTCAAGTGTGAATATAGATACGAAATGTAAACTAGCATACCATTAAGTAAATGAACCTCGCTATCAAGGCGAATCGCTGTGACTCTGCATCAGAGTATCCAGAGTATCCTGGGGATCTTCGCGTGTGCCGGGCAATCACATCGGTCACCTTCTTGAAAGACACTCGTCTTACCAGGCCGCGGATCACTCAGATGCCTCGATTACCGTAGTAGACGATCTTCAGCAATTCCACAAACGCAGAAAGGAGGAGCATGCGTCATTAGGATGAGGGAGCGGCGAGATGGGAGAGAGAAGCTGTAATAAGTTAAAAAATGTACAATTAGCAGAAAAACACTGAGTGTTCCCAGGGCGCCCTTGATGTTCAGGGACCGAGACACGCAAGTTAACGGCGGACAGTCATGGGTCAGAGCCTAGGCATCTGACAGTGTCCCACCAAGGGGAGCCATGCGTAGTGCACGTATCGGCGACTGGAATGAACGGGCGCCCAGTGGTACTGACTAGTAGTATGGAAATAAATACAACAAGCCACCAAGCTTTATTGCTCAGGTCGCCTACTAAAGGCGTGCCCTCGCAGCTTGGTGGCCTCTGGGTCCAGGTCTCCTACTGAAGGCGTGCCTGGCCAGGATATTGCAGGGATTGAAAGAAATAAAATAAAAATTTGGCACTCACCTGGAATCCGCATCACAGCGTATGGGCTCATCAGCGGCTGGCGCAGGCTCACGAAAGAGAGACGAGAGATAAGCGAGGTTCAAAAAGAAAAAAGTCAGAGCAGCTGACTTACAGCGCATAAGATGATCATGATCGGAGTCCAACATGAATGGTTGAAGTCAGATTTAAATTCCGCCGGAATCTTGCGCGTCATCAATAACGCCTCAAACCCTTATACCAAATAAGGTACATGCGCATATCACCGTATGTATCTCATCTTTCCCTCCAACCACTATGGCGCGCCGCGATCACTCTAATTCTACTTCCTCTTCTGAATCTGAATCTGCAGATTCCACAAGCTCTTCTGGATCTGATGTGAGTACTCCCCCCAGCACACCACCACCACGGATATCCGAAAAACGTGGTAGAGACGTGTTAAACGCCTCTAACACGTGTGATAAGGCCAGGTCCAAGGCCAAAAAGGCCAGGTGAGTCATTTGATATCTTCTGTCTTCAAAGTAGAGCTTACCTGAACGCATATAGGATACATAGCCCTGTTAGAGCCGAAAAGAAGGCTGAAAAATCAAAAAGGTGAGGCATTTCATTTTCACTCAATCATATGTACTATCTGATCTTGATGGTATCTAGAAGACCACGTCACAAAGAACTCACACCGCGGGAACAGTGCATACATGTTGCACGTTGGATCCCACGCGGCCTGGATATGTTCTGCGACCTGAAGCAGGTCATCCAGGTCTGCTTGCTTCTAGAGCAAGAGGAAGCGGTCGAGGACGGAGATCTGACAGACGAACAGACCACGATTGCCCGTACAAACATCCTGAAAAACATGTAAGTCTTTTCATTTGTGTTTGTGCGCATATAGGCGCATATATGCACATTAATTTCATTTTTAGTGATGATCAAACACGTGTACGCTACATGCGGACGTTTGAATACGTCACTGATCACGCCCCTTATCTCAGGAGTTTGATCAGTAAGAAGAAAAAATGCGATGAACTCACACATATCATTGGTGAGGTATATGTGTTTCTATATTCCTGTCTTAATTGCGCCTCACGCTTTTGTAGATGCAAAACATGATCAATCACACCCGTTCAGAGGACGCCAGTCATCTCAAGAGCCGCATGGGCACATATGCAGCTCCAGTACCAGACAAGGCCCTCATCAACCCTCCCATTGGCGACGACAGCAAGTCTCATTCCAAAATGGGGTTCAATCACCCGCAGTTGGGCCCAATGCTCTGCCCCGCAAAATTCTTGGGTGAATTCAACAAAGATCCGGCTGAGTAAGTTTTTTTTTCATTATATTTGTTACTACTAATTACATTACAGGGCAAGGAAGAGAATCCAAGCCGGGTCACTCAAGGTGACTGCATCCTTGTGGCCTGCTTACCTGTATCCTGGGGAAAGTCCTGGTAAAGACTTTGACCCTGAGGATATCATTGAGGGACTTTTCAGGGGGTATCTGTTGACACGCGTACGTCTTTTTGTTGCTCTGAGAATAATGTGCTGCTGATATGTCATTCAGGTCGCCAAACACATATTTACATCTCCTTCATCAGCACTCTCGGCTAGTGTTTCCAATGGAACACGCCCCTGCAATGCCAAGATTCACGGCATGTCGACCATTGAAGCCGAGCACATTGCCTATGCAGCTGTTCAGGTTCGTTTTTCTTTGCTTTCATTCTCTTACTTATTTACTCTTTGCCAGGCACGCTTCGGCATCAGCTCGCTCGACAAATGGAAGGACAAGGACGGACTTTTTCTTTACAGCGACTTTTATTATAGAATCATGCACCTCATTCGTGAGAGGCGAGATGAGGAATGGGTCAACTCCCTGCTTGCGTATTTTAATGAGTAAGTGCTCTATCATTTCATTATGCTATCTAAAATCTGTATGCATACAGGAAATTATTCGGCCATGAGAAGGGCACAAAGCATGCTGAGTCTCACAGCGCTGAGTGCTCAGATGAAGACGATATGATTGCCATGGAATGGCAACTTGCTGCACGTGCCTCGCATGCTTCCAGATCCTCGGGCACTCCATCTGCACCTTCTTCGGCACTCCAAGTTGATAATCAAGAAGAGTCGTGTGGCAATTCTGTCCCTCCTCCAAAGCAACTCTCACCATTGCCTTCTTCGTCACCTGTACCCTCATGCTCGTCTACTCCTGTACCCGCGCACTTGTCTACTCCTGATCCGCCTATCGACTCGCGGAATTTGAAGCGCAAGCAGGCCTTAACACCCGTTGCAGCCATCCATGACGACAGCCTGCTAACTGAAGAGGAAGAACCAGAGACTACTATCCAACCATCCAAGCGCTCACGAAAATCCCTTGCTAAGACTCAGCCTAAGCGTGCTCCAATTAAACGCAAGTCGAAGAAATAGGTGAGTCGCATCAGTCTTGCAGTCTGCTCAATACTCATAACATTCACTTGCTTGTAATTAGAATCACGCCGTTACTGCACCATGATCATTGTCCAAATTCCATTCGCACTCGCATTACTGTACTTGGACTCGATACTCTCATGGACTTCATCTTGTTGTAGCAGCCTGTTATGACATCACTCATATGTTTTTTTTTCGCTCTGATGTCCATCCGATCGGTATACTGCTGCCACTAGTTTTATTAGATTACATTCGATCGGATCACATGTATTTAGATAGCTCAATCATTGGTGGTTATTATGGAATCTCACTGTGACTTCAAGTGACAACTAAATATAAGACAATACGACCTTACAGAAATCTGGAACATGGCGGCCAGTTGATCACACGGTCTGGAACCTGGCTGTGACCTCATCGCAAAAATCGTTTCGGTATATTTACATGTATTCTAGGCTCTCTTATAGATACCAGTCACAGCAGTCACAGTATGTTACAGCCTGTACATGTGTATATATGCTTATATATGACTTAGGTAGTTTTGGTGATGTCCAAGCAGTCGAAGCAGGTCTGATCGAGGCTGTGGCAGTGACATGCTCACATCACACACTGTCTGCATGAAACTATCGATCTATGGGTCACTCACGACGATCACTGTTAGATGTCGGTCGATGGCTACATAATACTATCCAGCAGGTATCAATGTTGACTCCAAGGTACGTAGTTATGAAATGCTCCTCTTGCCCATTTTTTTAACTAACATCGAAGGCCAATGTTCAGCCATGATTGTTGCATAGGACGGCAATATGTCTTTTCTTGCTCACTGCCACCAATGCGCTCTCAGATTTGCTCTCAACGCCTTCTGCGCTCACGACGCAATCTCATACATTGACCTCTTCGCTCACTGCTCTGACCCACACATCCTACCCTACCTTTCTTTCCCTTCACCATACGTCAACAGCGCTGCTGACATCACTCTCTTTGTTTGACACGTCGCTCAATTGTCTGATCAACATCGCTCTACCAGCTCTTGATGATGCTGCACGCGTTTTTCGCGAGAAGACTGGTCCAGAGGTCATCGAGGGAATGCCGCAGAAGGCACGCGTTGTACTGGAACAGCACGACAAACTACGTGACTTGCTTGATGTTCCTGTTCTCATTGACACATGCGTCCGCAACGGGCTCTATGCAGAAGCTCTTTCACTGGCTGCCCACGCGTCATCTGCGCTGTCCTCTCTGGTCGCCCAAACTAGAAAGAGTCTCAGCGATGACGAAAATGCCACGCAGGGTTTGCCCCTTCAACTTGTGGACTCCTTACAAGCCAAGATAGCTTCCTCGCTGCATTCCATGCAGCTCATCCTCCTGAACACATTATATGAGCCCGCTCGCAAGCTACCAGCAATCTGGAAAGCAGTACAATTTCTTCGTCGAATGAAGGCGATACACGAGGACGAACTAGCGCTCGTGTTTATCAGCGCTAGAATTGGATGCCTTCGTGATGCCTTGGATGGCGTTGAAAGGGATGCTGGTATACCTTCAGATGCTGGAAGGTTGGAGTTCAAGTCCCCAGCTGGAAGCACTGTAGAGGAAAGAGAGCGGGAGATTGATAGGCAGGCTGATGATGTCGCCCGGTTCTTAAAAAAGTACATTGATATTTGGAGGGAAGGCGCGTACGATCTTGTCACGCAATATACGACGATATTCCTCGATCGTTCACATGCTGGAGCACGGATAGCACCACCAGCTGACGAGGATGCTGAGGCATCCTCTTATATTATCCAACAAACGTTGCCTTCGACACTTCTGGAGCTGCTCCTTCCGACACTCCGATCGTACCTTGAACGTGGTTATCCCCACCTCGCACCCCTTGCGACACAGCTTGCCTATTGTAGCTCTGCTTTAGCATGTGTAGGGATGGTGAGTGCCATACATTTTTAATTCAAGTCGCATTAACTTGGTGCGCATACAGGATTTTCGTGCCCTACTATCACCACTGATTTCACAATCAGTCATCGGTGGGTTTGCACGGGACGTACGACTCGGTGTGGAGCATGAGTGGTCTGGAGTGCTTGCTAAGCACGTCACGAGCAGACCTAAGCCCTCTGCTTCTTCCATGTGGCTGGTAGCTACACCTAACAGTGTACCTGCGTTCAAGACGCTTGTTCTCTTGCCATCCAACGCTCCGCATTCTCCGCCGCAGGTGCTAACTGCCTTCCCACCGCTTGCGAAAATGTTAAACGCATATATCCGTGCGCTAAACAGGTTACGCAGGGGGCATGCCTATTTCTAAGCTGAGAACATGCGCCTTGTCGTTCGTCCACGGGCGTGTGTGGACTAGCACTCTTTTTGTGACCTACGCTTCGACTGCCTTAACATACCGGTGTGCTTGTTCAGCAGTGATCTTGCCCAGTGACCATGTTTCCCGCGCTCATGGGCTGGATGCATCAGGCTCACAGGTCACGCGTTGAACCAGGGATAAAAGCCGATCTTCGAAACGCACCGAAGTCCGACCGACGCACAAACTTGGCGTCAGTATTTCCAACCAATTTACTTCTGAATAATGCTCAGATGACTGACTGACCAGCTAAATAGCTGCTTGTGCGCATAGCGAGGGGTCTTGGAAAAATCTATGGACATTTCTTACCTACAGAACGATTTCCCTCACCTCGCTTGTGTACAGATGGGAGTGTGTCAAGTCTTTGCCTTTGGAGGTCAAAGTATTCGTTCTCTTTGATCCCCGGGCCGCATGACCCTGTCATGCGTCATGATGGATGAATAGATTTTACTCCCCTTATTCAGGATACTTAAGCATGCCTAATTGGCAGGAGGGCTTATCCAACCGCCTTTTCTCCTACTAGATCATGGCGAGAGATGTTCCAACCAGCCGTCGAGCGGTCTTACTCGCCATTTTTATCGCGTTTGGTTAGTTCACTCGTAGAGTCGCTGCTATCATCTGCTCATTGAACTCTTCTTTGCAGGAGGTGCGTGGCTGTTATATACAGACTAGAAAACGTACATTGGATATTAGCAACTGCAAGGCTTCTATTTCTTTGCTCACATGGGCAGTAGATTCAATCAATTAACATTCGATAATAGGCTTCCTGTTTGGGTATGATATGGGTGTTATCTCTGTATGTACTCATACTTCCTCAGTCTTTGACATATCTGAACTTTTCATCTACCCCAGGGATGTCTAATTATGCCAGACTTCATCCGCCGATTCGGCCAAGAGGGAACGGATGGCCAGTACTACTTGTCAAGTTCGAGACAATCGATCATTGTCTCTCTTCTGTCGGCTGGGTAAGACCGCGATATTTGGTTCTACTCTGTGCTGACATTCATATTCGTCATAGCACGTTCTGGTGGGGAAATTATATCTCGCTATTCCTATAACAGTCTGATGATCCCTCAAGTTGAGCCATTGCCCAAGCGTTCACATCTGATCGGCTTGGACGCCGTGGATCCATTCTGTTCTGGTCGGCTGTCTTTACTATCGGCGTGGCTATCCAAACTGGCACGACATACTCTCTTGCTCAGTTGGTCATAGGGCGTTATATTGCAGGTTTAGGTGTTGGTTCATTGTCAGGTTGGTGCTGATGTCAGGATGTGACTTTGTGAATCTAATTATGTCTATTCAGCTATTGTGCCCCTGTACAACGGGGAAACGGCACCGAAAGCTATTCGTGGTACGATCTTGGTCATCTATCAAGTCCAAATTATCTCGGGGTTTGTGAAGTCTTCATCCTTCATCAGAACATTCGTTAACGCCTGTCAATCTAGCATATTTTTGAGTTACCTGTTTGAACTTGGAAGTCACACGATCAACAACTCTGCATCTTGGCGTCTCCCCATTGGATCGCGGATGGTCTGGGGTATCATACTTTTGTCTGGAATGTTCTTCCTTCCAGAATCTCCGTATGTGCAACTTCTGAACCCCTCTCATTCAAACTAACAAATTTTACCTTTATTAGCCGACACCTTCTCGGAACTGGACGAGGTGACGAAGCGCGCAAGGTCGTTGCAGAACTCAACGGAGTTCCAGAAGACGACCTTCTTGTTATTGAGACTGTCGAGGAACTCGATTTTGCTATCAGAGCAGAGAATGAGGGTGGCAAAGCGACTTGGTTAGAATGCTTCTCGACCAGAAATGCATTGTGGCGTCGGACAATAAATGGCATGATGCTTCAATTTATTCAGCAGCTGAACGGCCAGAACTTTTACTGTAAGATCCCTCATGCTAATTCAATTTTGGCCACTACTATAATGGCCTTTGTCAACAGACTACTATGGCGACACCTTCTTTCAGAGTGCAGGTGCAGGGTGAGTCTTAAGCTCTCCGCTTAATGCAGTTTAGCTCATATAAAGGCAGGCTTTCACCTTATATCATCCAGACGGTTCTTGGAGCGGTGTCAGTTGTTGGAACTCTCCCCGCGCTGTACTTCATCGAAACTTGGGGCCGCCAAAAGGTATGTCTTCCACTAGACGGTCAGAGCAGAAATTTACTGTTTTTTCCCAGTCCCTGCTCCTTGGCGCATCTACGCAAGCTGTCTGTGCACTCATTGTCCGTGCACCTTATTCGTTTCCAAACAGTGCTGGGCTGATGCTTCCGATAGGTTGCTGCGGTCGGGCATGCTACCCTTGCGCCTACTGGAACACCAACTTTAGCCCTCACTGCTCGCAATAGAGCTGGGGGCGACGTCGTCATTACTTTTGCAGTATTTCAAGTGTTTATCTTCGGCACGACTTGGGGACCTACTCCGTGGGTATACCTGGGAGAGTCTTTCCCTGTTCGAGTGCGCCCCAAATCAATTGCTCTTTGTAGCGCGTCAAGTATGATGGTTCCTTTTTCATTGTTTGAGTTCATTGCTCATGTTCGTCCAAGACTGGTTCTGGAACTTTATGCTTTCATTCTTCTCTCCAAGGATTGTCGATCAGTGAGTCTAAACTACAGTCAAAGGTTCTGGGACGTTTCTCGGAGTCTGACCGTTTCACCAGGATTGGTCCATTGATAATGTTGGTCTTCTTCGGCATGCTTGTCTTTGGATACATCTACGTGTATTTTGCCATTCCTGAAACCAAAGGTCTAACTTTAGAAGAGGTAATATTCCATGCGCCTTGTAATTTGCTTTCCATCTGATAATCAACCAGGTAGACGAGTTGTACCGCTCTGGTATTGCACCCTGGCGATCAGTAGGCTGGAAACCAAGCGAGAAGCATTATCGTCATGAAGAGAAAGAGAAACGAGTATCGGACTATGTGGAGGAGGTTCGAAGCCGAAAAATATCGTGCCATGTTCCCGTCATACTCACCTGCAATGCAGAAAGCGGACTCGCTCGACATTCTCGGTTTAATATCAAGGATGGACGGATGATGGTTGTATGTTCGTACGCAGGTATGTGACCAGTTATGACCATCACACTCCGTTCTGACGACACTGAAAGGGTGGATTGATATCAATCTAACTATCACACCCACAACTATACCTCTCTTGTTTTCGCACCTCCATCGCCCCAATCTTGCTATTCGCCTTGCAACGTAATCACGTGAGACTCCCAGCTACCGAACTCTCGACTTACGCTTCCTATCAGTCGTCCACTGGTTGACGCTATTCTCCCACTCTTGATGCAGTTCTCGCCGCAATTCCACTTCCAGCTCATGGCTCGCCTTCTCAGGTTACATACGGAACTGCTTCAAGAATAGCTCGTCTTGTGAGACCAAGAACCCGATCTTCTCCCACTCAGCCATATCTGCTTTCCCTCCACGACATACCAAGAATCCGTTTCCCTTCTCCAATTCACATACATCAAGTAGACTCCCTACAAGTTCATAATGGTGTGTATGGTCACTCCTTAAACTCGAGCAGTGCATTTAATCATGCTTCAGGAGGATGCATGCGACCCTGCGACTTCCGTTTGAACTGCGGTCACTTGTGTCCATTCAAGGTAACGTTTTTTCCATTCGGTGTGGCATACGAGATAAACATTCCTTTTAGTGTCATAGCGATGATCAGAAACATGCCTCTGGGTTAGCGTTCTTTCGTCTTCTATACCTGCGGAACAGCGTAAGGAGCTTTCAGGCTTGTTGGACCTCAATGGCGCAACGAGCGCACCACCACACACCCATCTTATTGCCTTTGCTGGGTCGCACACTCAGCACGAACACGCGGGATCTTTGCATGTAGTGTCGGGAATGTGGATACAACGGAGCATAGTCCTTGGAAAACTTCAGCTGTGAGTGTTATTTAAGACCAATATGAAACGATTGATAATCGTTGATAGCGAGCAGTACTATTCACCTGATCCAACAATGATTTTTTCGGGCATAGTCGCATGTGCCACCGATGTGAGCAAACATTTATTACCTCATGTTGTATGATATAAACTTTATATGCAAGCTCTCCCCATCGGACCTCGAAGTTCTCTCAGCAGGGATCACCTCATTGGGAGGTCAATGGCGAACGGGCCTCACACGCGTTGCTGGATCGCTCAGCGATCTAAAAGCTGAGAATGTCTTGCCAAGGAGATATGAAAGCGCCACTGTGTACCAAGAGAAACTAAGACAAGTCAGTCAGGTCTTTTGTACGCGTGATCTACTGAGATAACAGTTTCTTAGATCTATCATACGAAACTTGAGCAGCTCACAACTTTGACCAATCGCCTGAACGCCCTCGCACGGACGCTGGGCTCCCATTTCTTTCATCAAGATATCCTGACTCCAGCGGTTGCTGCTAGTGAGGAACTAGATAGCCCTACAGCACTCAAAGATGTTATGCCTGAACGTTTCTCCAAACTTGAAAAGGAGCTTGTGCGAGGGAAAGGCGAAGTGGTGAGCCAGTTTTCCCTGGTTTATCTCTATCCCACTGATGATAAGTTTACAGTTGAAGCGACTAAACAAACTCGGTGAAGTTTTCACCCAGATCGACTGGCTTTACTCAGAACTAGGTATCGATCCTCCCCCACCCACTACCACAACACCGGTTGCCACCTCATCTTCAACACTCGCTGTACCGAAATATTCTTTGCCGCGATCTTCATCCGCCGGCAGCACACGTCTCAACTCAAGTGCAGATCCATTTGCATCCTCAACTATCGGACCACTGACTCCCACTCCTTCCTCGATCGGAAAATCCGACAACCACATGCTTTGTCCATCATCCTCTCCCCCACAGCCCCCCACAGCCCTTGCAGAAGTCCCCGAATTCCCCAACGAACGTGAATACCTCAGGTCTCTCGGACGCTACATCGAACTTCTCGACTCATCGCCGCAAGACTCGCCACCTGGACCAATCTTAAATTCATGTGGTATTGAACCGACGCAAGGGATCTTGGCCTGGGCTGGTGGCCTGCATGCCAAACTAAACGAACTCAAGAGGCGCCGCGAAGTGCACATCCAAGCTATGTATGACCAACTGGAGGCTCTTTGGCGACGCATGGGTGTGGACGAGGATGCTATGGATGGTTTTGTTGAGGCGAATCGCGGGACGACGCCTCCTGTAGTCCAAGCGTATGAAGAAGAACTGGAGCGTATGATTGACTTGAAGCGTGAGAGAATGGGCGAGTTTATCGCCAATGCTCGCATAGAAATTGAGAGCTTGTGGGAGGAGCTCTTGGTAGGAGAAGTTGAGCGGAATGATTTTGCAGCGTTTGCTGATGGTGAGCTTGTTTCGGTCACCCTCTTGGTGGTGTTTTGAATGAGCGCATGTCATAGATGAACATACGGAGGATTTGCTGAGCCAGCATGAGCAATCACAAACTGACACCTCCTTCATCACCAAAGACCTTTCAAGCGAGGTAGCCAAGTTCAAACCGAGCACGGATGCTCTTAGTCCTGTGGAAATCACGAACGTCAAGCCCATTGCTTCATACTCATGGATCGAGACTGCAACGCCAACGATTGCTGTCCCTGGTAAGCATACAGTCCATGTCTGGGTAAGATCAACTTAACCAATGTCCTGCTGACGTCGCACAGGTTCTCCCAGAGTCTGGTTCACAGGCCCTCAGCGTGTCCCGGCTGACTCTGGTACACGCTTCGTGGACCAAAATGCATTCTACATGCGAAAAATGTCCCCTCTCGTCCCCATATTCGCAGCCATCGATGTCGATGATATGGATCCTAGTTTCGACTATAAGCAGTTCGACATTATAACGGACCGCAACAACCTTCGCAAGCTTCTCCACTGGGTCAGTGGCTCATTGGATGAGAAAGACTTCCGTATCGACGTCAATGTAGCGGGCTGGACGTGCTTATTCACACGCCTTTGTATCATGAAAGTATGTCATGATGCAGTCGGATTGGGTCCATCGAATATGTAATCTATACTGCTGGTATTCATGAACATAGTTCTTCTATAACTAGGTTAGGTGTGCGGATGTGACTTCCGCATGAAGGTCTGGTAGATAGAATTGGCCCGATCTGTGTGACTGACAGGCTGCAAAGCAAGCACTTCCATCTGAAGTGCAATGGCCTGATCCAAGTCTCCGGCATTGTCTCGACGCTCGAAGCGAATGTGCAGCATTATACTCAGATTACTAAGCAATTGCCCTCGGCAAGTATGCATGGTGTTGTAGTATCCCAGTGCATCGTAATGAAGGGATATCACTTCATCTAATTCATGGGGATCGTCTCTCCACAAACACCCCTGAGCCCGGCCCATAAGTTGATTTGGCGATAACGGAGGCATGGATGCAGTGGGCCACTCCCGTCCAAGATCATGTACGTCGATGCTTGCAGTCGAATGCAGCGCGGATGTTTCGATTGCAAGCAAGGCTGCTCTGTGAGTGTGGCTGTTGGCGGGGCAGACATCGAGGACTTCGCTCAGCAACTCTTCAGCTGCATCAACATCCCTTTGAAACCCCCGTTTCGCGAAACGAGACAGCAGAGCAATGGCGAGATGGAGCTGGGTGACGGGTCGGTCTGGATGACCAGTAGGACGCATATCAAGAGCATCTTGAAACACAGAGATAGGGGTGTCGAGGTCGAGGTGTCTTCCTTCCGTTTGACAACTAATAAACTTTACATTGGCCAAATTGAATAGTGCTACAGGGCGGTAGGGATGGTCCATGGGGCAAAGATCCAAGGCGCGTTCAAAGTGCTTTATGGATTGGTCGAGATCCCTACTGGCCTGCATCCTGCGGTATCGTGCGAGAAGACCATGTCCGGTGTCTGTCCTTAGCATGAATGCATCCATATCGCCGGACGCGAGCTACGCATGACGAGCTTTTAGCATCAAAATACCAGATTGTATTGGTCACTCACGGTATTATGGGAACAAAGAACTGCGGTGTTGTTTCCATCAGAAAGTCGCTGCTCTAGTGTCATGAACAGTGAAGTACACGGGGATACAACTTCCCCCTGCTTGGGCTGAAAGTGTATGGCTGTGATGCTCGTTAACATCTATCAGGCATTATCTTGGACAGACAATACTGACGATGCGATTTTTCACTGCGATCTAGTAATTCTCCAATGGAGATCTCGAATCTATGGAGGAGCTCTCCGTGACAGAGCTCGGGACCCAATTCAAATGAGGCACACACGCTCACCCGAACTATAGAAGATAGCTCGCACGGCCTAGAGTCTCTCTTAATACCCGTAGGAGGGATCAGATTAATGATAACTTACAGAAGTATGCACTCGTTCCATTCTATGACAGCCTGATCTACGTGTACAGGTTTGTTGCTTGTCCGAAATTCAGCGCCGTCAGCCTTTACTGCTACATGGAAGCCAGCGGGGATTCGTCGGAGACCAAGAGTGAGATCAGTTGCACGAATGGCTTAGGATGAATCGTCAATGCGTGCCGAACGGAGGTTAATATCACATACCAGTAATGACGACCTGTGGTACTCCAGCGGTGTGTGTCTCTTCCGAGTTCTGGGGTTGTTCTGGGTGGCTTGGCTCCTCACCCAAGGCTTGGAGGGTATCATCGAGCGGATCTGCTACGGAGTCTGTTGGAAAACGAAACAGCAGTGTAATGAAGAAATAAAATGTCGCCAGAATTACTTTGGAAGGACATTAGTACATGTTGAATGAAGATAGACGACACATACTGTTGACGACTTGTAGCATTTCACTGATCACAATGTTGGTCTGTCCTAGGTTCTGGGGACGTTCAGGGTGACTCGGCCCCTCTCCCGAAGGAGTAGGATGGTCAGCGAAATGGCCAGGGACGAAGCTTGACATGCCACTGAAAGCTGGACACTACTAACAGTTGAGAATAAGAAATGCTGAACATTACGAAAATGGTGCAGTACCTATGAGGTCCTGGTGTATTATAAAGGGCAAAACCACAGCACACATGCGGCATCCACACCGCGCAGTAACGTGCTGCGCCAATGCCAACAGGACAGAAGTGACTTGCAGGATACTGAGCCATCCACTGCACTAGTAGCGGGGGCAGTGTAGACTTGTGAACTATAGGCCCATCAAATGTGCACTGCAGGGGCACGATGTGTGATTGAAGCAGCCGAAAGGAAGAGGTTGTCGCCAATGCTTAAGGGAATTTGAGCCACAGCTATGAAAGAAGCAAAGCACTGCCGCATGTTGGCCACCGCCATGCGATCGAAAAGACAAGTTATCAATTTGCCGACTTGCCGAGCATGCACCAGGACTTTGTCGCAGTGGCAGACTTAGAGTCTGCAAAGGCATGCACCCAGACCGCGGCCGTAACTTGCACGTTCACGGTGAATTTCCCGTGAGGTTAGTAGAGTCTGCCGTGATTCAAGCTTCAAGTTAGCGCACTGTGGTAACCATGCATGTAAGTCCATTGAACTGAATAAAAAAGCTAGAGAACTTACAAGCTCTGTAGAGTGGCATTCCAAACGCATATCCATATCCATCTAGAATGCCGTTGGATTGGAGTGACTCTAGTAGGAGGCCTAGCGGCCCATTCCGAAGCTGAGTCAGCGAGGTAGCAGGGTTCCTTGTCGATAGCACATTCTGTTCTGGGGGCAGTACACACACTCTCGCTCCGAGTAGAGCATCTCTCATATCCTTGGCTCACCCACCACCCTGTCCACCGTATTCGCTTTCTATACTCAGTACCGATCCAGCCGGGGCGTCACACTCATCAACTCACCCTGCCTGGACCCACGACACGCACCGTTGACTGGCCACTCTACCAGCTCGATAATTTTAGCATGACAATCAATGTTTATCGATTTATCGTTTAACTGGTGCCTACCTCAATCGTCTCGATACCCTCTCCCGGCTATCGGACGTACTATTGTTCAGTGTCTTGTGTACTCCCAATATTGCTGATCCTCTTCATCCTCCGCAGATATCAAATATCAACTTTCAAAAGCTCCTCTCCGACGTTTGGTGCAGATGAATCACGCCTCGACAACTTCAACATCATCCACGATCCTGCTATGACTCCCAATGCAAGTCTCTGGGGGATGGTTTCCCCCTGCATTTTTGCATAACCTGCAAAGGTGACATGATCGAATTTCGAGCTCGATCCCCCAATCAGTAGCAAGTAGCACTGACGAATAAAGGTACCTGGCGAGTTTGGCGGGAGATGAGCATCAAAAAAACATAGAGGAGAACGAACGATTAAACATGTCGTTCAAAGTCTACACGGGAGAGAGCGAGGTTGGTAAGGATCAGCAGGATCGGGCTCTCGAGTGCCTCGAAGAGAAAGGTCTCATCAGTGATGCCAACGGTGTCAAACTCGTCGATCTCGAAAAATGGAAACTCGGAAAGGCTGTACTCCGCAAAGCTAGCGCGTATGAGAACCAAACTACCTCACACAAATTCTGATCTTCACGCGTAGATGGCACCTCAATTTACCTTACTTGTGACCATGGCGGTGCGATAGGGTGATGGGAGAAATACTACTTTGACAAGATGTTCTATGTCGTCGCGTCGCAGCAGGACCTGCATCTGTCACAGTTCTTTAAAATGCTCTCGTTGATGGAGTTTCCATGGGTAGGCCGCCTTGAACATGTCAGCTACGGCTTGGTGCTCGGCATGAGCACCTGGAAGGGAACCGCGGTCTTAAGGTATTTCGTCAAGGATGCCGGCGATTGTTGACAGGCACCAGCGCAAATGATGGAAATCGTGTCACATTCCAGGAAGATGATTTCGTTCCAAACCTCTTCCCGACACGCCTGTGAACGATGCCCTGCAGGAACAATCAAGATTTCAAGCCAACGGCAACTCACTACTGCGAGTTTTCGTGCCAGCTTCCTGGCAGAATATGTATAGATCCATCGTGGAGGCATCCCTTAGTCTGCATGCAACACTAGGCAGCAAGCAGAGTTCCTTCAGTACCAGTGACGACCTCGTCAGATTCTAGATGCGAGAATGAGTTAATTAGCCCACCCTTGTCTCCGTACACTGGCGTGCAAGGCCGAATTACATGTGAAGTGAGCAGGACACTTCGAACCACGGACTTGAAAGACAGAGTAACTGACATGAGATTGCTATGTTTGAAGTCATCTGAGACGGCGCTGACATCTTCCACCAACTGCCCAGTGCAACACCTACTCAACATCCACATACGTTTTCAAAGGCGCGATGTCCCTGATGAAATTTCGTGAATCAGCAGCAACATTCGAGTTTCAGTCAGTTCGATATTCAGCACCTCATTTAGTCGGACAACTGTGAATTCAGGATTGGTGTTAAGTACAAAATCGACAAGGAATTCCGGCCGTCGCTTTCATTCCTTTTCTCTACTTCCTTCCAACCTCAGTGTCTGAACCACCCGAATCGAGTTTCCGGATGAGTATCTCCAGAGCACGCCCATTCCGCGCCGAGCGTAAGCGGTGTGCGTCCATGACTTGTGTTGGATGATGGGGTCGTTGAAAGATGGGGTTGAATGTGAGACTCCTATCGCTCTCCATCAGAAATGCGGGGTGGGAGGTCTGAGTTTGATATACATGGCTTGATCTTCGTTATGCATTGTGATGTGTGCTCGAGGGATAATAGGACTGAGGGATATTTCAAGGAGGAGGTCGGTAGGGAGGTGCGGGAGGTCAAGCAGTCTTTGGGGAGGAGTGAATTAAATTAGTTATGCGCCGAGTTTAATGGAAATCACTTACTGGACTCTCGTCCCAAATCGCCTTCCTACACCCTCTACCCATCTGGTTTAGGAGAAAGGAGTAGACATGTATTGCACGTGAATGTGAATACCTCTTCATGGGCGGGTGCTGAGCGCTGATTGCGTGGAAGGGTGTGAGCGGGGTATGTGAAGAGAGGATAGATAAATGTCTGTTGAGAGACGAAATTAGGAAAAAATACAAAAGACAGTGCAAGCTCGAGTGAGTTGGCGTTATCTTTATGCACCAGGCTGGAACTGAAGTGGAACGATTTGGAAGGGGAATTGAAAGGTTGACACATGTAAACGCGTGACGAAGCAGAAATTAAGTACACGAACAAAGGGCTGATCACTGGCCGCGGTCGTTGAAACAAATCTCAGAAGCAGAAAAGTGATGTCGAATGGCAGGAGCACTACCAAAACTCGCTCGTCCACTCTAATGCATGAAATAGTGAAATGGGAGATAACGCGAAAGGCCGCTCGCGGCAGAGCCCGTTACGGTCGGTAACTCGCGTGATACCACGTGATCATTGGTTGATTCAAAATTTCGTCCTTACTTGTTACTAAGTACCTTAATGTGCGACGTAGTTGACCTGTTTTTGATCCAGGTTCAAAATCAACTCCATTTCCCCTCAGTAGCTGTTCCAAAGGACGTCGCTTTGTTTTAGTCAAAACCACAGTCAAAAACACAATTCTCCCAGAAAGCACACCTTCATCTTCACAATGTGTGTTCAATTGTCAACGGAATGAATTGCACCCTTCAAAAGCTTGAGATAAAGAAGAACAAAGCCCCATGCCAACATGATGGGAAATAATCTCCCGAAGATCTTTGACAGACGAATATTCATCAAACAAAAGTCCATGAGCAGTCGCCAATGCACACAGATCTGATCATCATAATGTTTCATAGCTGTCAAAAAAATCGTCTACAACACAATCATTATGATGCAGCAGATATGAACATTGTACAGTAGACAATGAACCCGCTTGGGTAGCTAAACTTGATTCGGCTTGCGTAACAGACGAAGAAGCGGAGATGTCGTTTATAATCAATCATTCAACCATCCGAAAATAATTCGTTCAGACACACTTACCTCCACAGTGAAAATTCCAAGTATGACCAGCACCAAACTGCACGAGATCCATCTCCGAAGGCCAAAGAAACTGAGAGTCATCGAACTTCGCATTGACGAATGCGAGCCAATCACAACCAAGCTCGACATCACATCCATTCAGATAGACAGAGCGAAAAGTCTGCCGAGAATTATACCAGCCGTCGACAGTAGGAACGCAGACTGGACCAGAACTCGACTCCACAGCCACCCCATTGTGACCAAAAACGGAACGAGGCACATTGCAACTGTGCAGAAAAGACAACGACACAGTGGAATCAGGACTCGCATCATTGATGCGGATAACAGCAGGAACATCAGCAAAAGATCCCAGGACTTTGTGACAACCAGAAGACATAGTAATCGATGATTAGATCGGTAGACACAGAGACGAGACCAAGAAACGGCCTCACATGCTCTCCAGTCTTAAATTAGTGTTTTGTTTGCAGGATCATTTTTCACCCAAAAATTTGGTCGATGTGGTTTTTTGGTCAATGACACATACAAAACCCACTACTGCTGTAGCGGGAATATGATATCACTCACCTATTCTAAGATCTACCCCGGGACTTCGCGCGCTTCTTTTCCGTTTCGACAGAGGTGATGGAAGTGGAGGTGCGAATGCCTACGAACCCATACTAGTACTAGCGCAGCCCAAAAATTAGCATTCCTTTCGATATCGCGGGCAGGCGGGCAACAAGGTGGTGAGGGATGAGGAGCATCATTACAACTGACCTTCAATTTGCCGACTTGCCGAGGGCCTTAGGATTTTGCCGCATCATACTGCATCCTGCCGCATCACTGGCGCACCCTACTTAATAGTGTCTTATATACCTGTGTGATGTGTCTATGTCGTCCTTACAAGCCATGAATATAGTTATTGACTCAAAAACATAATAATACATGTATTTGAGTGAGAATTGCAGTGATACGATAATGATAGTTAAACTTCGTGGTGCGGTAGTGATGTGGTAGTGGTGCGGCAGTGGTGCGGCAGTTGCACAGCCACTGCCGCAACACCAACGCACCCATCTTAATGATCTTATACAGTATACTTGCAGCATCGTTATAGGCAGCCATGCGATACTCGTGTCAGATGCACTCTATATACTACACAGCCACGCGAAACTCAGCAACACAGACAATACTCTTTGCTTCCACAGTACGAAAGCTCTATGGACTACTGTCAGCTTAGAACAGCTTGTGTACCTTCCTTGGTTGTGGTTGTGGTTTTGGCTTTTTGATTTGTTTCACATTTCTAGTAATGACTTCAGGCTCACTTTCCTCACTAAAGTTTGGCCCGCACTATTGTCAAAAGTGTTTCAGAGTAAATCATGATATAACATGATAATAACTCGCATCCACTTCTCCTTCTCCTTCAAATTCCGGTGCATCTGGATCTCGGTCACTATAATTCCAGTACTCCGGCAGGCCCTCGTATGGATTCTATTGGTCTTGGTGAGAACCAGCATCTTTTCCCCATTGTTCATTCCCTGCAGCACCTGCAGCCAACGAGAGCTCAAACATTCACTGTTCTAGGATGCCAAGTCACGACACTCCAAGTCAACGTCTATATCCATCGAGGACAGATCATAGCTTAGTTGAAGGTCGAGCCAGGCAGCCTGAAGCATCATATTTGTGCTCTTCTGGTGTTGGGACTGAGTCCACGTCAAGTGAGTGATTTTCGATCCAAATCTTTCGGGCTGCAGCACTGAGTGCTCAAGTTGATTTTTCTTGCGTTTTGACACTATGATAGTGCAGGCATGTGCATAGGTAGCGCAGTTTAGCCAATCAATAATTCGTTTTGATGCACCAACGACAAGCAAGGTTTCAGCGGAATTTCATGAGTGTCAATGTCTGTGAGATATTAAGACTGACCATTAATTGAAGCTACCGCTCCCTATCACATCCCCGCAACATACTCAACTTGTTCTCTGGGTTTGAGACTCTCAAAGATACGACTGTATGGCACATAATTGATGGGTTGGAGCTCGCCAACAGTGATCATTGAAACTGAGAGTGAAACTCTTGATTTGGTGCGGGTGCGGCAGTGATGCGTTAGTGGTGCGGCAAGGTGCGGCAAAATACCTGAGCCCACTTGCCGAGCATGCACAACTTTGTCACAGTCAGACCAAAGTCAGACCTTGCCAAGTCTGCGTACGGTTGACTATATAGTCCATCAGGTTACTGTTCATCTTTACCATTAATGTCCATTAACATGAGCCTTTACGGTCAGAAATCAGGCTGCCGGCGTTTCACAGGTATCCAATTTCACATGTGCGATTTCTGGGTGGTTTCTCATAAGTATTCAACTGAGATATCATTCATGAATCTGCAGGATGTATCTACTGGTAGCAGTGCGATGCATTGGATATAGTGCGTTTTCCATCAGAATCACTCTATACTAACCATAGTACCAACCATATCTTACATAGTTCCATGGCCCACTGATCGTAGCGCATGATGCACTGGCACAGGATATAGCGAATTACATTGACTCTGCCTCGACCCAATCCGCATTACGGTTTCTTGTCTGGCTTATCTGGTGCTATGCCGCAAGATGGTCCCTGTTCTATAAGAGTTATCGAAGGAGCTGTTGCGCCTCCGGCTTGTACAGCAAGGCCGAAGGGGGTACATGTGAGTACTTACTTTGTTCAATCACATCACGCTTAGACCTGTGTAAGATTGATTTGTTTCAGAAATCTTCAATTTATGCAAACCTGCAATGAGAACAACCCAAAATCGCATTGGAAATATGCTGCTGACATCGCCAATGACTGACACTTTCCTGGAGTTCAAGTAGTCGTGTAAAAAACCTGGACTGACGTTTTCCATGGTGGAATGGACCCTACGAAGTCTCATAACCGACACCTTCGGTTCTCTGTGACCCACTTACTACCCTGGATTCGCATTGTCTTGGCTCTGCCTCGTTTCACATCGACTCTTCATGCCAAATTGCCACTATCCGAAATTCACGAGGTGATATTTGCCCTTCAATTTTGGAGGAACTTCTTTTGACTTTTCCGTCAGGGCTTGTCTGCGTTCCATAAGCTTCTTCTTTCCTTTTTCAAGTTCCTGGCTCCGTTCTTGAAAGAAGCTAATCTCCAACTCGCATCCCGGCTCCCTCCAACTCCTCATCCTTCTTCATGATTTCCCAGAGTTCCTTAGTGAATACTACTTTAGTCTCTGTGACGCCATTCATTTGTGTTGTACCCAGCTCCGTAACATCATCCTCAGCGCGTTCCCTATGTCTATCATCCTTCTTGTCCCTCATTTACCTTCGCTTTCATTCAATTTGATCTTTCCTTGATTCATATACCTTTCATTAATACTTCAAGTTTCCCCACACACCATGACAAACTATGCCGTTGCTGCTCATCTGTACGCCAGCCCATTGACAGCAATGGATCGATCCTACTTGTCATCATGAGCCAGAATCGGCTTCCCATACACCAGAGGCCGATGATCCTGGAAAGAAGAGAAAGTCCATGAAACGGAGAAAGGTTAACCACGCATGCCTCTATAGTCGACGCAGCCATATGACTAGCGATGAAGGCAGACCCTGCCAGCACTGGTGAGTATCCATGAACATACATGCGCACTGTTGAACGTGCTGACGAGTCTGCAGTATCAAGCGCGAGATTGGCCATCTTTACCATGATGAGCAGCGACCGTCAAAGACTGGTGGGAAGCAGAGTTCTGATGTTGTTCCAGCTGCCTCGTCAAATAGTGTTGATCCTGCAAGGTCGATGACTCGTGAGAAGTTCCATGATCCAGAAGTTCATGATGACAAGTGCCCATGCGAGGAACATAATTATGAGTGGTACGTCATCCCTCGTTACTCGACTATCACAACTGCTCATGTGTTATTCTAGTGACTACAGCTACGTGCGGAGTGATGGTAAATGTGTGCCTTCAGGCCCAGAGCATATACCCAACACCCAATGCACCCTTGGGACACCCGGCGAAAAGTACATGGGTTCATCGGGATATCGCAAGATCCCTGGGAACAAGTGTTAATGTGGCTCTCGCATGGACAAACCTATGTCTAAAGAGTGAGTACTTAAGAGGCAGTGGAGGATCTGTGTCTCATGCGTCATTTGCAGCTGAACCTGTCGAAGGAGCGATCGTTCACCAGATTGTATGTTTTCTGTTCTAGCTTTTTCCCAGTTTGGAATCTCATGATATTATAGCATCCATTCCCTAGTGATATTGTGCAAAGGGAGTATTTCAAGGGCTCGAAGGTGAGCGTCCTGTGCATTGTGCCATATCCAAACTCACATTTACCTCCACAGACCGTTCTCATCTGACTTTCCGACTTCACAATTTGGCAATCTAGCAATGAGGGCTACACATGGGCACAGAGGAGCATTTCCTGGCGTTCTATATGCACACAAACACCAACGAGCACGTATACCTTATCACTGACTCAAAGAGGTTCTACTACACAACAGATACAGGCCGCTACTGGCACTCCTCTGAGGCGCCTTCACCTCCGAACACTTTCGGGGCCCAAGTGTTGTGCTTCCAGCCCAGGTCTGACTATCTCATCTGGATCGGTAATATGGGCTGCCAAATGGGGTACGAAAACTGTCGCGCACAGGTACAGTATACGTCGAACAATGGGCGGAATTGGCAGTTAGTGGAGGACTACGTTGTGAACTTTGACTGGGCACGCGACGTGGAGCTGCGGATTGTTTCATCTCAGATCACATGCGAATCGTATGCGAACAAACAGGGCTCGCAGTTGGTTTTTGGGAAAGAGAATGCGTTGCAGCTCGTGTCTGGTGGACTATTATGTGATGAAAACGAAGCTGTTTGACCATGTCGTGGGGTTCACCAAGTTTTCAGAGTTTCTGATCGTGGCTTAGGTGAGTGTTTGGTTGCCTCGTGGGTGTGCTTTTGATTGACTCGCTGCGTATTCGCAGTACCTCCCAATGAGGGGTACACTTAACCTCCAGGTCTCACTTGATGGACGGACGTTTGCTTCTGGGGGCCTCCCTCCTGGTATGCATCCAGATTCTCACGTATGCGGCACCGACCTAATTCTACAAACGCTTAATTTGCTCATAATGTTTTGCAGGCATATACTGTTCTCGAGTCAAGCACTAGATCTATTTTCCTACACATGACCATGAACGAGTTGCCAACACCATGGGGCAACATCCTCAAATCCAACTCCAACAGAACCTACTTTGGGCTGTCCATCGAGAACGTGAACAGGAACAGTGCCAGCTTCGTCGACTTTGAGAAATTTATGGGGCTAGATGGCATTGCGATGGTCAACGTGGTGGCCAATCCTGCAGAGGCTGTGCTCATGGCTCTGCAGACGAGGATCACGCATAATGACGGTATGCTTTGTTTCATGCGTATTTTGTACCTCTCATTGACAGTTACTTGTTGCATCAGGTGGCATTTGGAAGCCGCTTCTACCGCCTTCAGTAGATTCGCTGGGTTTGAAGTACCCATGGACATCAGTGGTATTTCGTGCTTTTTTGCGTAGTTGCACATTGACTGATTTTGTCGTGTTCAGGGGCGTTCACTCCAAGTTCACGGGTATACAGAACGCTTCGATGCCCAGGCAACATATTGCAGTCCATCCATCGTTGGTGTGGTGATGGCAGTCAGAAACGTGGGTGAGTCGCTCGCCACCTACACCGAGAGCGACACCTTCCTGTCCCGGGATGGCGGGTTCACATGGGAAGAAGTGCACAAGGATGCCCATCTCTGGGAGTTCGGTGACTCAGGGTCTGTCACCGTGATCGTAAATGACGAGGAGCTGATGGACCATGTCCTGTTTACCACAGATGAGGGTCTTACCTGGCGAGAATTCAAGTTCACGACTGAGAAGATCAGAGTGAGGGACTATCTCTTCCTTGTACTGTCTATATCCCTGCAGCATTGTTTTGATAGCTTGTACTCATTCAGCCTGCCAGTGACCCATGGGACATTCCTCATTCCTTATTAGTACCGCGATGGCATACAGCCTAAATGTATATCCCATCAGTGGTAGGGTACAACTGATCTGCTACCTATCCGATACCTGCCTTTATAGGCAGGAGATTCCCATATGTCCATCCGCTACCTATAAATAGGAGAAGATACTACAAGAAAGATATTTACATGTATGTTAAAATACTGTTAAGAAGAGTCATCTGATACTCACTCACCACCCATGTATCACAAGGAAATGTAACAATATAATAGAAGAGATGTTAGCATACATGTATGGTAAAATACTGTCAATGAAAAGTCATCTGCCACTCACCCACTACCCATGTACCACAAGGCAATTTATATATAGAAACTGTAAATGGGTTCAGTATAATATATGGGTTTGTTACCCCCCAAGGCCTGAACATAAGTCATGCAGGTGCTCTTTGAATTGTGAATCACCTGCAGACCATAAAATGACCACTTAATATCAGTATCTACATCAAATATATGCACAGGTCAGCAGATGTGAGACTGAGCGACGGCGGACATAATAAGAATTTAATCATCATTCACGATGTGAAACATGTATTTTGAAGGGTTGATTACCTCATTGGTCTGCGCTTCGGAGGGGTTGCATCAGCAGACCTATAGGAGGTTGTGCGTGATAATTATCAGACTGTTCATAAGTGGTTCCATAGACGCTTACGCAAGCAATAAAATAGCGAAAATCAAGCAAAGTCAAGCCACGTCTGAACAAGGTTTTCGCCCTTCGCTATACATCAATAAGAATACGATACCATAGCAAGACAACAAATACGACAACAAGAGACTACAATAACAATACCATACCACACAGCAAGACAACAAATACGATAAGGAGAGACTACGGTAAGAATAAGATAAGCCACACCACGATACGATATGATACGACAACAAGACAACGAATTCGATGACCAGGGACTACGATAAGATAACAAGACACTACCATAGCAATATTACGTAATCAATACAATAGCGAAAACCAAGCAAAGTCAAGCCAAGTCTGAACGAGGTTTTCGCCCTTCGCCACACATGAAATCAAGCAAAAATCACAAAAATCAAGCAAAGTCAAGCCAGGTCTCAACGAGGTTTTCGCCCTTCGCCACGCAAGACAAGGATAAGGATAAGGAAATGTTCAAGACTACGATAAGGAAAAATAAGAAAACAAGCAACAGACAAGGATAAGAAACGCGACAGACCACGATAACATAACATATGATAACATACGATACGATAGTCGAGGATAAGGATAACAAGCAATACCATAACATGACTTACCATAACATACGATACGACAGCAATACAATAGTCAAGGATAAGGATGACAAGAATTTAAGAAAAACGCACAAATCAAGCAAAGTCAAGGCAAGTCAGAACAAGGTTTTGTCCTCGCCACGCCCGTCACGCCAGGCATCCAAGTAGCAAAAAATGCGAAAAATCAAGCAAAGTCAAGCGAGGTCTTAACGAGGTTTTCGCCTTTCGCCACGCATGAAATCAAGCAATACCATAGCAAATAAGCGCACAAAATAAGCAAAGTCAAGCCAAGTCTGAACGAGGTTTTCGCCCTTCGCCACAGGTGAAATCAAGCAATACCATAGTCAAAAAAAACGCAGAAATCAAGGAAAGTCAAGGGGAGTCTGAACGAGGTTTTGTCATAAGCCCAGGCATCACACTAGACAAAATCAACGGTAAAATGACGCAAAAAAAGCAAAAATCAATCAAAGCGCAGCCAAGTCCGAATGAGGTTTTCGCTAAAAGCCACGCAAGACGAGGATAAGGATAAGGATAAGCAAACAGAGCATCAAGACTACGATAAGGAGAAAGAAAGAAAACAAGCAAAAGACAAGGATAAGGAACACCAAAGTCAAGGATAAGAAACACGACTACGATAAGAAAAGCGACACCATAGACTACGATAAGCAACAATACGATAGGGAAGACAAGGACAAGAAACACAACAGTCAAGACTACGATAACATACAATACCACAGTCAAAACAAGGACAAGAAACACCACAGACTACGATAACGTAAATCACGATAACATACAATACGACAGCAATACAATAGTCAAGGATAAGCATAACAAGAATCTGAGTCGTTAGAAGACCCCGCCCCCCCACCCCCGCCAGGTTAGTTAGGTAGGGTTAGCTTTTAGCGTTTAGGAAACCACCCCCCGCCAGGTTAGCTGTCTCGGTTTAGATTTAGGACTGGGAACGTATTGTCTCGGTGTCTCGTTGTCTCGGACAGGTAAAACAGTGAAGACAAGCAATACAACCACAAGGGACTACCATAGACACAAGCAATACAATCACAACAGACTACGTTAACAATACCACCAAACCATACCAAGACAACCAATACAATAGCAATAAAATACCCAAGATCAAGCAACACCAGGCCATCAAATGACAAAAATCAAGCAAAGCAAAGACAAGTCAGAACAAGATTTTCGCCCTTCGCCACACCCGTCAACCATAGCACAAAAAACACAAAATCAAGCAAAGTCAAGCCAAGTCCGAACAAGGTTTTCGCCCTTCGCCACGCAAGACAAGGATAAGGAAAACCAATACCAACCATACCAAGACAGCCAATACGACATCCAGGGACTACAATAACAATACAATAAGCCATGCCACCATATCATACTATAACAAGACAGCAAATACGATAACCAGGGACTACAATAAGGATACAGCACACTACGATAAGATATCAAGACACTACGACAGCAATAAATACCAAAAATGACACAAAATCAAGCCACTTTCTAACGAGTTTTTGTCCTCGCCACGCCCGTCAACCATAGCAAAAAAAACACACAAATCAAGCAAAATCAAGCCAATTCCGAACAAGGTTTTCGCCCTTCGCTACACATCATAGACGCTTACGCAAGCAATAAAATAGCGAAAATCAAGCAAAGTCAAGCCACGTCTGAACAAGGTTTTCGCCCTTCGCTATACATCAATAAGAATACGATACCATAGCAAGACAACAAATACGACAACAAGAGACTACAATAACAATACCATACCACACAGCAAGACAACAAATACGATAAGGAGAGACTACGGTAAGAATAAGATAAGCCACACCACGATACGATATGATACGACAACAAGACAACGAATTCGATGACCAGGGACTACGATAAGATAACAAGACACTACCATAGCAATATTACGTAATCAATACAATAGCGAAAACCAAGCAAAGTCAAGCCAAGTCTGAACGAGGTTTTCGCCCTTCGCCACACATGAAATCAAGCAAAAATCACAAAAATCAAGCAAAGTCAAGCCAGGTCTCAACGAGGTTTTCGCCCTTCGCCACGCAAGACAAGGATAAGGATAAGGAAATGTTCAAGACTACGATAAGGAAAAATAAGAAAACAAGCAACAGACAAGGATAAGAAACGCGACAGACCACGATAACATAACATATGATAACATACGATACGATAGTCGAGGATAAGGATAACAAGCAATACCATAACATGACTTACCATAACATACGATACGACAGCAATACAATAGTCAAGGATAAGGATGACAAGAATTTAAGAAAAACGCACAAATCAAGCAAAGTCAAGGCAAGTCAGAACAAGGTTTTGTCCTCGCCACGCCCGTCACGCCAGGCATCCAAGTAGCAAAAAATGCGAAAAATCAAGCAAAGTCAAGCGAGGTCTTAACGAGGTTTTCGCCTTTCGCCACGCATGAAATCAAGCAATACCATAGCAAATAAGCGCACAAAATAAGCAAAGTCAAGCCAAGTCTGAACGAGGTTTTCGCCCTTCGCCACAGGTGAAATCAAGCAATACCATAGTCAAAAAAAACGCAGAAATCAAGGAAAGTCAAGGGGAGTCTGAACGAGGTTTTGTCATAAGCCCAGGCATCACACTAGACAAAATCAACGGTAAAATGACGCAAAAAAAGCAAAAATCAATCAAAGCGCAGCCAAGTCCGAATGAGGTTTTCGCTAAAAGCCACGCAAGACGAGGATAAGGATAAGGATAAGCAAACAGAGCATCAAGACTACGATAAGGAGAAAGAAAGAAAACAAGCAAAAGACAAGGATAAGGAACACCAAAGTCAAGGATAAGAAACACGACTACGATAAGAAAAGCGACACCATAGACTACGATAAGCAACAATACGATAGGGAAGACAAGGACAAGAAACACAACAGTCAAGACTACGATAACATACAATACCACAGTCAAAACAAGGACAAGAAACACCACAGACTACGATAACGTAAATCACGATAACATACAATACGACAGCAATACAATAGTCAAGGATAAGCATAACAAGAATCTGAGTCGTTAGAAGACCCCGCCCCCCCACCCCCGCCAGGTTAGTTAGGTAGGGTTAGCTTTTAGCGTTTAGGAAACCACCCCCCGCCAGGTTAGCTGTCTCGGTTTAGATTTAGGACTGGGAACGTATTGTCTCGGTGTCTCGTTGTCTCGGACAGGTAAAACAGTGAAGACAAGCAATACAACCACAAGGGACTACCATAGACACAAGCAATACAATCACAACAGACTACGTTAACAATACCACCAAACCATACCAAGACAACCAATACAATAGCAATAAAATACCCAAGATCAAGCAACACCAGGCCATCAAATGACAAAAATCAAGCAAAGCAAAGACAAGTCAGAACAAGATTTTCGCCCTTCGCCACACCCGTCAACCATAGCACAAAAAACACAAAATCAAGCAAAGTCAAGCCAAGTCCGAACAAGGTTTTCGCCCTTCGCCACGCAAGACAAGGATAAGGAAAACCAATACCAACCATACCAAGACAGCCAATACGACATCCAGGGACTACAATAACAATACAATAAGCCATGCCACCATATCATACTATAACAAGACAGCAAATACGATAACCAGGGACTACAATAAGGATACAGCACACTACGATAAGATATCAAGACACTACGACAGCAATAAATACCAAAAATGACACAAAATCAAGCCACTTTCTAACGAGTTTTTGTCCTCGCCACGCCCGTCAACCATAGCAAAAAAAACACACAAATCAAGCAAAATCAAGCCAATTCCGAACAAGGTTTTCGCCCTTCGCTACACATCATAGACGCTTACGCAAGCAATAAAATAGCGAAAATCAAGCAAAGTCAAGCCACGTCTGAACAAGGTTTTCGCCCTTCGCTATACATCAATAAGAATACGATACCATAGCAAGACAACAAATACGACAACAAGAGACTACAATAACAATACCATACCACACAGCAAGACAACAAATACGATAAGGAGAGACTACGGTAAGAATAAGATAAGCCACACCACGATACGATATGATACGACAACAAGACAACGAATTCGATGACCAGGGACTACGATAAGATAACAAGACACTACCATAGCAATATTACGTAATCAATACAATAGCGAAAACCAAGCAAAGTCAAGCCAAGTCTGAACGAGGTTTTCGCCCTTCGCCACACATGAAATCAAGCAAAAATCACAAAAATCAAGCAAAGTCAAGCCAGGTCTCAACGAGGTTTTCGCCCTTCGCCACGCAAGACAAGGATAAGGATAAGGAAATGTTCAAGACTACGATAAGGAAAAATAAGAAAACAAGCAACAGACAAGGATAAGAAACGCGACAGACCACGATAACATAACATATGATAACATACGATACGATAGTCGAGGATAAGGATAACAAGCAATACCATAACATGACTTACCATAACATACGATACGACAGCAATACAATAGTCAAGGATAAGGATGACAAGAATTTAAGAAAAACGCACAAATCAAGCAAAGTCAAGGCAAGTCAGAACAAGGTTTTGTCCTCGCCACGCCCGTCACGCCAGGCATCCAAGTAGCAAAAAATGCGAAAAATCAAGCAAAGTCAAGCGAGGTCTTAACGAGGTTTTCGCCTTTCGCCACGCATGAAATCAAGCAATACCATAGCAAATAAGCGCACAAAATAAGCAAAGTCAAGCCAAGTCTGAACGAGGTTTTCGCCCTTCGCCACAGGTGAAATCAAGCAATACCATAGTCAAAAAAAACGCAGAAATCAAGGAAAGTCAAGGGGAGTCTGAACGAGGTTTTGTCATAAGCCCAGGCATCACACTAGACAAAATCAACGGTAAAATGACGCAAAAAAAGCAAAAATCAATCAAAGCGCAGCCAAGTCCGAATGAGGTTTTCGCTAAAAGCCACGCAAGACGAGGATAAGGATAAGGATAAGCAAACAGAGCATCAAGACTACGATAAGGAGAAAGAAAGAAAACAAGCAAAAGACAAGGATAAGGAACACCAAAGTCAAGGATAAGAAACACGACTACGATAAGAAAAGCGACACCATAGACTACGATAAGCAACAATACGATAGGGAAGACAAGGACAAGAAACACAACAGTCAAGACTACGATAACATACAATACCACAGTCAAAACAAGGACAAGAAACACCACAGACTACGATAACGTAAATCACGATAACATACAATACGACAGCAATACAATAGTCAAGGATAAGCATAACAAGAATCTGAGTCGTTAGAAGACCCCGCCCCCCCACCCCCGCCAGGTTAGTTAGGTAGGGTTAGCTTTTAGCGTTTAGGAAACCACCCCCCGCCAGGTTAGCTGTCTCGGTTTAGATTTAGGACTGGGAACGTATTGTCTCGGTGTCTCGTTGTCTCGGACAGGTAAAACAGTGAAGACAAGCAATACAACCACAAGGGACTACCATAGACACAAGCAATACAATCACAACAGACTACGTTAACAATACCACCAAACCATACCAAGACAACCAATACAATAGCAATAAAATACCCAAGATCAAGCAACACCAGGCCATCAAATGACAAAAATCAAGCAAAGCAAAGACAAGTCAGAACAAGATTTTCGCCCTTCGCCACACCCGTCAACCATAGCACAAAAAACACAAAATCAAGCAAAGTCAAGCCAAGTCCGAACAAGGTTTTCGCCCTTCGCCACGCAAGACAAGGATAAGGAAAACCAATACCAACCATACCAAGACAGCCAATACGACATCCAGGGACTACAATAACAATACAATAAGCCATGCCACCATATCATACTATAACAAGACAGCAAATACGATAACCAGGGACTACAATAAGGATACAGCACACTACGATAAGATATCAAGACACTACGACAGCAATAAATACCAAAAATGACACAAAATCAAGCCACTTTCTAACGAGTTTTTGTCCTCGCCACGCCCGTCAACCATAGCAAAAAAAACACACAAATCAAGCAAAATCAAGCCAATTCCGAACAAGGTTTTCGCCCTTCGCTACACATCATAGACGCTTACGCAAGCAATAAAATAGCGAAAATCAAGCAAAGTCAAGCCACGTCTGAACAAGGTTTTCGCCCTTCGCTATACATCAATAAGAATACGATACCATAGCAAGACAACAAATACGACAACAAGAGACTACAATAACAATACCATACCACACAGCAAGACAACAAATACGATAAGGAGAGACTACGGTAAGAATAAGATAAGCCACACCACGATACGATATGATACGACAACAAGACAACGAATTCGATGACCAGGGACTACGATAAGATAACAAGACACTACCATAGCAATATTACGTAATCAATACAATAGCGAAAACCAAGCAAAGTCAAGCCAAGTCTGAACGAGGTTTTCGCCCTTCGCCACACATGAAATCAAGCAAAAATCACAAAAATCAAGCAAAGTCAAGCCAGGTCTCAACGAGGTTTTCGCCCTTCGCCACGCAAGACAAGGATAAGGATAAGGAAATGTTCAAGACTACGATAAGGAAAAATAAGAAAACAAGCAACAGACAAGGATAAGAAACGCGACAGACCACGATAACATAACATATGATAACATACGATACGATAGTCGAGGATAAGGATAACAAGCAATACCATAACATGACTTACCATAACATACGATACGACAGCAATACAATAGTCAAGGATAAGGATGACAAGAATTTAAGAAAAACGCACAAATCAAGCAAAGTCAAGGCAAGTCAGAACAAGGTTTTGTCCTCGCCACGCCCGTCACGCCAGGCATCCAAGTAGCAAAAAATGCGAAAAATCAAGCAAAGTCAAGCGAGGTCTTAACGAGGTTTTCGCCTTTCGCCACGCATGAAATCAAGCAATACCATAGCAAATAAGCGCACAAAATAAGCAAAGTCAAGCCAAGTCTGAACGAGGTTTTCGCCCTTCGCCACAGGTGAAATCAAGCAATACCATAGTCAAAAAAAACGCAGAAATCAAGGAAAGTCAAGGGGAGTCTGAACGAGGTTTTGTCATAAGCCCAGGCATCACACTAGACAAAATCAACGGTAAAATGACGCAAAAAAAGCAAAAATCAATCAAAGCGCAGCCAAGTCCGAATGAGGTTTTCGCTAAAAGCCACGCAAGACGAGGATAAGGATAAGGATAAGCAAACAGAGCATCAAGACTACGATAAGGAGAAAGAAAGAAAACAAGCAAAAGACAAGGATAAGGAACACCAAAGTCAAGGATAAGAAACACGACTACGATAAGAAAAGCGACACCATAGACTACGATAAGCAACAATACGATAGGGAAGACAAGGACAAGAAACACAACAGTCAAGACTACGATAACATACAATACCACAGTCAAAACAAGGACAAGAAACACCACAGACTACGATAACGTAAATCACGATAACATACAATACGACAGCAATACAATAGTCAAGGATAAGCATAACAAGAATCTGAGTCGTTAGAAGACCCCGCCCCCCCACCCCCGCCAGGTTAGTTAGGTAGGGTTAGCTTTTAGCGTTTAGGAAACCACCCCCCGCCAGGTTAGCTGTCTCGGTTTAGATTTAGGACTGGGAACGTATTGTCTCGGTGTCTCGTTGTCTCGGACAGGTAAAACAGTGAAGACAAGCAATACAACCACAAGGGACTACCATAGACACAAGCAATACAATCACAACAGACTACGTTAACAATACCACCAAACCATACCAAGACAACCAATACAATAGCAATAAAATACCCAAGATCAAGCAACACCAGGCCATCAAATGACAAAAATCAAGCAAAGCAAAGACAAGTCAGAACAAGATTTTCGCCCTTCGCCACACCCGTCAACCATAGCACAAAAAACACAAAATCAAGCAAAGTCAAGCCAAGTCCGAACAAGGTTTTCGCCCTTCGCCACGCAAGACAAGGATAAGGAAAACCAATACCAACCATACCAAGACAGCCAATACGACATCCAGGGACTACAATAACAATACAATAAGCCATGCCACCATATCATACTATAACAAGACAGCAAATACGATAACCAGGGACTACAATAAGGATACAGCACACTACGATAAGATATCAAGACACTACGACAGCAATAAATACCAAAAATGACACAAAATCAAGCCACTTTCTAACGAGTTTTTGTCCTCGCCACGCCCGTCAACCATAGCAAAAAAAAACACACAAATCAAGCAAAATCAAGCCAATTCCGAACAAGGTTTTCGCCCTTCGCTACACATCATAGACGCTTACGCAAGCAATAAAATAGCGAAAATCAAGCAAAGTCAAGCCACGTCTGAACAAGGTTTTCGCCCTTCGCTATACATCAATAAGAATACGATACCATAGCAAGACAACAAATACGACAACAAGAGACTACAATAACAATACCATACCACACAGCAAGACAACAAATACGATAAGGAGAGACTACGGTAAGAATAAGATAAGCCACACCACGATACGATATGATACGACAACAAGACAACGAATTCGATGACCAGGGACTACGATAAGATATTAGTATAATCCCCCACAGGGGGGGGGGGTATGAAAAGTGAAAAGTGAGTAGTAAAAAGGTAGAAGTGAAAGTGAAAAGTGTTAGTGAAAAGTGAAAAGTATAGTGAAAAGTGAAAAGTGATAAGTATAGTGAAAAGTGATAGTGAAAAGTGATAGTGAAAAGTGAAAGTGATAAGTATAGTGAAAAGTGGAAAGTGATAAGTATAGTGAAAAGTGATAGTGAAAAGTGATAGTGAAAAGTGAAAGTGATAAGTATAGTGAAAAGTGGAAAGTGATAAGTATAGTGAAAAGTGAAAAGTGAAAAGTATAGTGAAAAGTGATAAGTGATAAGTATAGTGAAAAGTGAAAGTGATAAGTATAGTGAAAAGTGGAAAGTGATAAGTATAGTGAAAAGTGATAAGTGATAAGTATAGTGAAAAGTGGAAAGTGATAAGTATAGTGAAAAGTGAAAAGTGATAGTGATAGTAAAAAGTTAAAGTGAAAAGTGATAAGTATAGTGATAAGTATAGTGATAAGTTATAAGTGATAAGTGATAAGTGAGTAGTGATAAGTGAAATGGAAAGTGAAATGTAAAAGATGAAATGAAAAGTGTAGAGTGAGTAGTGAAATGTAGGGTTATAGTGAAAGAAAGAAAAGTGGTTAGTGAGTAGTGAAATGTGAGGGTTTAGTGAAAGCAAAAAGTGGAAAGTGGTAAGTGGTTAGTTAACCCCCCCCCCCCTCCCAGAGATTAAATATAAGGGTGTGAACACATGCTCAAAGAACAGATTGATCGCTTTAACAAGGAGAATCCTCCACTACAAAGCATTTAGGCTGGCTTGTTCTATCGCATGTCACCTGAGGTTGACTGCATACTTGAAATTGACCCTTCAGCATTTGTTCATATGGTCATAGACTCAGAGTCTGAGCTAGATGAGGATGAGCACACACCAGAGAACACAAAGCAGGCCCTAGCATTTGTGAAGGCTAAGGTAGACCAGAAGTGCAGTGCTAAGGATAGTGTGACAGCAAAGAGCATGCACTTTGACAGCATAGATGTCCCTAGTGAGCAATGCATATGTCCTGGCCCTGCATCTAGATAAGCTACTGTCGAGGAGGAACTCATTTCCCCCAAAGTTCGTGTGTGTCATATCCCATATATTAACGCTTCTCATCCGGACTTCCGGAACACAGATCCGATCCGGTCCGATGTATAGATCCACTTCTGATCCGATATACGATAAGCTTCTTAATTCATTTCCTGTTCATATAACGTTATCACAGCCTTTCCTGCTATCGGTAATTCCTTATTACCGGCTTCTCGGTATTCCTTAATTTCCAGCTATGTTTTCCTTGATCCGTTTTACTTGTGATTAATTCCCGGCTATGTTATTCCATCCGTCCACTCATGATTCCCTTCCGGCTTCCATTGATTAGTGATAGACTTTGCTTATACTTCATACATAGCCTCGAGCCTTAGGCATTTAGTATATAAACTCCTGTACTTACATTGTAACACCTCAGTTCGAATATCATCTTAGTTTGTCCTCTCTCTGTCATCCGGACTTGAGTACTCGTTAACTCTTGTCGCCATCCGAGACTATACGGATTGTATCCGATAGTCTATATCTTCGGCTCTATCTTCGGATAGTCTTTACTCTGTTGTTTTCTAATCCGGATGCGTCCGGATTAGTCTTACTTGTCTTTCCGTTATCCGGATAACCTTCGGATATCAATACGTTATACATTCTGATCTTCGGATCCGATACGTTAGTGTTCTCTGAAGTTTAAGGGCAATACTCGGGAAAGGGGCACAGCGTACGAGCTGAGGCCAAAGCCCTTCGGATCCGTTAACCCGAGAGTACGACCTTAACAGTGTGTCATCTAGTAAAGGTAAAAATCTAGAAGTCGCAAAGATCATTCCACCTGCAGCAGATGTGCCCATAGTGGGCACAAAATCATCTTTGTCTTCATCCATGTCAAAACCTGCTAACACCCCACCCCCTGCAGCATCTGCACCTATGCCCATGCCAAGTGGAGTGTACCGTCTCTCATGTCCACTCAAGGACAAGGGTGCAGAGAAACATATAACTGACCAAATTCTAGATATCACATTGCCGGTACCCATCAGGGATATTCTTGCTGTATCACCTGATATTAGGAAGAGCATGCATGATCTATCCTCTAACAAGTGCATAACTGTTGGCACAGTCTTGGTTAATGAGCTATCAAGTCACCCAGTCACTCATCATTGGATGCATCAGTATGAAGACGCGCACATGTGAAGCGATGATGGTTGCATAGCAGCTGACCACTTTGCGCGACGACTATAGGCAGCTGCATACTCACCTGTGTTCTTGACCAAGGTGCAGAAGTTGTAGTCATGCCCAAGGAGATATGGCAATTGCTCAGCATAGGTCTGTGCTCAGATCATCGCCTCAACATGGAATCAGTTAACATATTGTGCGACTCCATGCTCGGGGTCATCAAGAACATCCTGCTTGACTTTGGCAGAGGCCCTATGTTTTTCCAAGTACAGGTAACAGAACATGCGAATTTTGAAATCTTACTTGGTTGCCCATTTTTCATACTAACCTCATGTTGCACATTTGATCTCCCTAATGGGAATCAAGATATTCTCATCACAGATCCCAATTTGCACAGGGAAATGCATATTCCTACCCTACCTTGGGTAAAAAACTGCCAGTCTGTGACACATGGTGTGCCTTGTACAGAGGTGACACACAACCATGCACATGTCAATGCATCCCAGGTAGATGGTCAGGGTTTTTAAGTTTTGATGATCTGCAGATTCAGCAGGGAGACACTGTTCAGTGTTCATGCACCCCATTTCATACTTCTTTTATGCTTTCTCATTTGCATCTTTCTTGCATTGTGCGCGCATGGAAAATAACTCGCAGCAGCTCTTGAGGAGCAACATAGCATTAGCATCAGCATCATTATTTTCTCGCACACATTTTTCTTCTCTTTCTCTTTGTCGCTTGCCTCTACCGCATTCCGCGCATTACACACATCTAACCTCTACTAGTTCTGTTTTAATCGAGGCAAACATCACCGCTTTTAATGTGTTCTACTATTATAATCCTGTCCATCACGTACTGCTTTATAAGCCAGTTGCAAAGAAAGTTCACAGCATACCCACCACTACTCCACCAGAGTACTGTGTAGTACATGAGCTACCCCCAGATCCCTTAATAGGGATAACACCATTACCCACTCACCCTCCAGATTTTGTTCCAGGTGTCCATTTCATGCAAGCATGCATGGATAAATTAGATATAGATCCCATGAAATGGCTTTGGCCAGAAGAAGTTAAGCTAGTATGGTGGTATATTCAGACCCACAAGCTAGTGTTCACTTGGGAAGCCTCAGAATGCAGTCGCCTTGATGAAAGGTACTTCCTGCCATACAAAATTCCAATGGTCACAATACAATATTCCAGTACCGCCTTTGACCATCAGCGAGGTCATGCGTATTATCAAGGAAAAGATCGCATCAGGTATATACAAGTCTACAATGGCCGCATATTGCTTGCACTGGTTTTGCGTTGTTAAGAAAGATGGCAAATCATTGCATCTAGTTCACAACCTACAGCTACTCAATGCAGTTACTATCCACGACACTTCTATTCCCCCCTTCATAGAACACCTTGCAGAGTCCTTTGTGGGCTACGCAGTGTATGGCATGATAGACTTATATTCAGGATATGATCAGCATGTGCTTCATGAGGAATCACATGATCTAATGACCTTTGGCACACCATTAGGTCCCCACAGGCTGACCACCTTACCACAAGGTCACACTAATGCAGCTCAAGTATTTCAAGGCAATGTCGCCTTCATTCTCCAAGACGAAATCCCCAATCACATGCTTCCATTCATAGATGATATTGCAGTCAAATCTGTAGAAACATGATATGAATTGGACAACAGCACTTATGAGATGATCACAGAGAGCCAAGGCATATGTCACTTCATATGGGAGCATCTTACCATGATCAATTGCATCCTCCAGTGACTTCACAACATTAATATAACAGTCAGCACAACAAAGTTCATTCTTGCCATGCCCAGCACAGTCATAGTCAGGCATAAGTGTACCTTCAAGGGCCATGTACTAGAAGACACTAAAGTCCAAAAGATTCATGATTAGCTAGAACCAACTAACCAATCACAAGTTTGCAGTTTCTTAGGCACCTGCAGCATCCTTCACAAGTTTGCAGTTTCTTAGGCACCTGCAGCATCCTTCACATTTTCATTCACAATTTCGCACATAAAGTGTGCCCACTAACCAATCTCACTAGGAAAGATGTCCCCTTCATCTTTGGACCAGAGGAGTGCAAGGCGGTTGAGATCCTCAAGGACTCAATATTAGAGTCTCCCACACTCCAACATTTAAACTATGATAGTGATCGTGAAGTCATTCTCATAGTTGATACATCTAACATTGTGATGTGACGGTAGGGTTTGGCTTGTGAGTGCCAGAGGTCTGCCAAGAGGTGCCAGGGGTCTTGTCTGGGCCTCGAGACATTAGATACATATACCTAGTGCATGTTTTGTAGTAGTTCTCACTCTATTCCAGTTGCTTGCCTTAGCATATGGTTTAGTAGGCACAGATGGAAAGCAATATTTTAATCATTTCAGATCTATTGTGCTGAACAAAGTGGAGAGTCACTACTCTCAAGCCAAGCTAGAGCTCTATGGACTCTTTTGCATGCTTTGTGCAGTACGCATATTCGTCTTTGGTGTCAAGCACTTGACTGTAGAGGTTGACATGAAATATATCAAAGGTATGATCAATAATCCAGATTTACAACCCAATGTGACCATCAATCAATGGATTGTGGGTATTCTCTTATTTTCATTCAAACTCATTCATGTCTCCATGACAAAGCACAAGGGCATTGACGGCCTCTCAAGGAGGCCACTTGCTGATGATGATCCTATAGAAGAAGAAGAAGAAGAAGAAAATGATCACGAAGATTGGATTGATCAGCACATACTCATTTGGAGTTGCGTTGCTAAATGACAGAACCCACCGCATCACGAGCAGCTCAACAGAAATCATTTACCACATGCACAAGAGTTCATGTATTGCACAAGATGTTCGTGTGCCTGCTCACCACATTTTTCTTGAAGTCACTCAAGAAGGCGAACCCAACCCCCATCATCCCACGTTCAGCAACTACACAGAATTTAGATGAGTCCCTCATAAGGACACGCAAGTTTCTAAGTTTGCGTGAATGACCCACTGACCTTTCAGATCACAATTTCACAGCATTCATCAACAATGTGGAGCAATTTTTCATGCTAGAGAGAAACCTCTGGTGCAGAGAGCCTCATGGCAGGTATCAGCTAGTAGCACAGTCACACAAATGCTATCGCATTCTCAAGGAAGTGCATGATGACCTTGGTCACAAAGGTGTCTATACCATGTGTGTATGCTTACTGCTTTGCTTTTGGTGGCCAGCACATTGTAGAAGACATCAAGTGGTACATTAAAATGTGCCACGAGTATCAGATGCAACAGATGCGAAAGCTACATATCCCACCAACTGTGCCAATGCCAGGAGGTTTGTTCTGCAAAGTGCACATTGACACAATGAAGATGCCCAGAGTGGGCGGATTCGAATATCTTGTGCAAGCATGATGTGCACTAACATCATATCCAGAATGGTGCATGCTGTGCAAAGAGAACACTCAATCACTAACCTCATGTATTTTCGAAGAACTCCTCTGCAGATGGGGATCAATCACTGAAATCATCACAGATAACAGACCCGCATATCACCTTGTGGTAGATAAGCTCACACAAAAATATGGCATACACCCAATTTGCATTTCACCCTATAATTCCCAGGCTAATGGTATAGTGGAGCGATGACACTGCGATGTCCGGGAGGCCATCATCAAAAGTTGCAAAGGTGATGACACCCAATGGTATCAGTGTTATGAACTTGGGTGGTTCTCTCATCACAGGCTCAAAAGAGAGCCTTGTCCACGGATGATGTCTGTGGCAAGTGGGTTCTCCTTCTAACAAGAAGGTGTTCGTAAGATACAGGCTAGAGGGCTTGATACCTCTAAGGCTTGATCAAAGGTTCGGTATTCAGAGGGCTGGCACCTCTAGAATACAAAGGGGTTCTGATAGACTAATGACGAGGAGTGCTCGAAGTTAGAATAAGAGAGAGACACTAAGGTTGAGAAGCCTTAGTGAGTCGATCAGGTTTGGGTGAAAACCAAGTAGGATTAAAGTAAAGAACTACTATGATACATGACGAGTTTATATAGGAATGGGGAATGACTTTAGGTAGACTCGTCAGGTACATGCAAGAACAAAATATATAAGAAAGGCAAGCATGAAGCTTGATATGGTACAAGACAATGCAGTCGCATGTCCATGGGTCAAGGGTATGGGTCAAGGGTGGTACAAGTTAGAAGAGATAGGGGTTAAGGGTAGGATGAATCAAAGGTGAATCAGAGATAAGGTGAACTGAAAGATAAGATGAATCACAAAGAGAAGATAAGATGAGATAAGATGAGCTGAGGCTCTACAAATACAACGCAGCGTGGCTGTAAGTCCAAAGGAGACAAAGGAAAAGATAGGGGGTGGCAATGTTACTGTAACAATCAGGTTGTCCACTGCATATTCTGGGCAGAGCGCATAACTATACATCATGCAATAGGGCTATCACCTTATTTCATGGTTCATAGTGTTGAGCCTATTTTTTCTTTTGATCTCACTGAAGCAACATTCCTCGTGCCCTTACCAAGCTGAGGCACATTTACCACTGCTGACCTTATAGCATGGCATGCATGACAACTGCAGAAGTGCAAGTCAGATCTTGATGTGATCAAAGACAGAGGAGTTGCAGTGTGTTTCAAGTTAATTCACAACTTCAAGCAGTGCTTTCGTGCATCTATCAAATCTTACAAATTCGAGCCTGGTGTGCTAGTGCTAGTGTGCAATTCAAAGGTTGAATATGAACTGAGCAAGAAAACTAAGCCACAATATCTAGGGCCTATGATAGTCATGCGCCACACTAAAGGAGGCTCATATATGCTTGCAGAACTTGACAGCATGATATCCAAACTGCACTTTGCCGCTTTGCCGCATTTTGCATCATCCCATATTTTCTGTGCAGTAAAGATCGCATATCAGTCATGCAGATGACAGGTATAGATGATGATAGTATTGACCAACTTGAAGTTGGTGAAACCATAGAACCAGATGAATACAAATTAGAATGCATGTTCGAAGATTAATGCACAAACCATTGCACACCCCATCTTACATCCACACATCTGCTTCCTCACATTCTCACACTCGCTTGCACATATGAAGTCTCCCTTCCCACAATAAAACACCAAAAACATCAAATAACATCGGAAAATTGCAAAAACACATCTCACTCAAAGTATATACTCTCTGTTTTACCCCAGGTATAGACCAGAGACCTCAATTTCTCTTTCATAAATACTGTCTCATAAAACGTGCATTCACTGAACATACCATACCACAGACTCTACAACTTGCACATTACACATAA